>JAMQGT020009907.1:0-51635 GCA_024447675.2 Pterophyllum scalare
CAGCAGAGCTGGTTGAGCAGCTGATGTGTGAGGCAGCTAGCGAGTGTCTGTGTGAGAAGCGTGCAAGCCAAGAGGAGGTGAGAGGCAGTCTTATGTGGTCACAAAGAGAATTAAAGGATGTCGCGACTTCTCCTCCGCTCCGTCCTGCTGCCTTTTCGTCGCAGGCTGCCTCAGGAATGTGCTTCCCACCGGGTGCCCTCACCACAGCTGAGATCTGAGAGGGTGCTAGAGTTTCTCTCTCTCTCTCTCTCTCTGTGTGTCATTCTACACTCCTCCTCCTCCTTCTTGCTGTCTCTCTCACCCACACAGAAACACACCCTCCCAGTCAGCCCTCTCTCACTCTTTTTTTTTTCTCCACACCCTTTCTCGCTGTGCTGACAGATCAGATCACCTTCCCCTTTTTCAGGTAGTTGAAAGCATGTTTTCTGCATTGCCATACTCTATCAGCATCATTTTTTTGCAGTTATTCTGTTCACATTCTATACTTCCCGATGACACGCAGGACTACTTATAGGAAAATTCAAAAATGAAAGTAGTATAAACTCAGAACTCTGCAAATCTGTCTCTGCTGTTAGCACAATCAATAACTTGAGGCATTATACATACACCCAGTGGCCTCCAGTTACAGCTGATTACACAAATGAGTCTGTCAGGTGATTTTCTCTTCCTTTTCCTGGAATGAGGTCACAGTCCAACAGACCAGGTGGAACTGGGCAGCGTGCGTGTGTGTGCATGTGTTCGAGTCTGGCAACGCCCTGTGGGAAAATAAGAGAAAGAAGCAACGACGACTACTGTCCAGAAAAATACAGTCACATAAGAGAACATAATGGCTTGCAAAAGTAGAACAGAAACTGTTCAACATTTTTAAAATAATGCAACAATCTGTAGGTGTGCTCCTGCCTCCATAACCTTCTCCCACAAACACACACAGAGCTGAGTGACCAATGGGTCAGGCAGAATGAGTGACACCGCACTTTTTATTAACATCTACTGTGTCTTTATCTCAACATCAACCATTTTTAGCCCTTTATTTCTCACTAACCATATTCTCTACACAAGGAACCACAAGCGGGACACATAGACATCCCTTAAAAACAAGCATTAAAAAAAAACACAAAAAAAACATATATAACTGAGTCCCAGATAATAAAACAAAAAGCAGCTAATATATTACTACACAGACTATAAGACCATATCGGCATTATGTTAAATAAAGCGCACATTAAAAGCTTGTTGTTACCAGTTTTTATAGCAACATAAAACAACACCCTCCAGACTTTCATTGCTCAAAATGAACATGTTCATGGGTAAAAAATAATAAAAAAATACACACACACACACACACACACACACACATATATATATATATATATATATATATATATATATATATATATATATATATATAACTTTTATGGTGTTCTGAAATGGGAAGTAATCCCTGCTCCCTGTCTGGCACCCTTCCACTGTGCCTTGTACATGAAAAACAAACTGCCCACAGCTGCGGAAGTAATAAGTTCATGTCTAATAAGTCCACCTGCACAACATACCAACATAATCACAGAGATAGTCTTGCTATTTGAACTAGTAACAGCCGGATTATAAATTAGATATATAGTTTCAGCTCACAAGCGCACTTCTTGTTACACTTTTTCTTTTGACTTTTCATAATAATACATTTTCTAAACACATAAAAGACACAAATTCGCATGTATGTAACTTTTTTCATCCACATTTTACAGCTCCAAGTGTAATGTCAAAAATACATTTTCCTCCATCTTTTCACTTATAGGCAATATGTAATCTCAACAAGATTGCAAACATGTTGACCAACTAATTTCAATAAAAACAAAACACGATCTCATAAATTGCTGAATATTATCTGTCCTGCGGTGGGCGAGCTGTCTCCTCCAAAATGCTCATCTGCTTCACATCGTAAATGGACTGACTGGTAGGTGGTGTTACATTACATGTGAAAAGCATATTACAAAGCACAGACATGCTAAATAAAGTTCTTACATCCCTTGTTAACTGAAGCCATACCGACATTGGCATTATTATTTGGGAGCTCAGAAAGCAAAATGTAGCAGTTGATATTCTCTTTTTACATGAACACACAACATACACAAATGTTTCTGATAAGAGTCCCCAAAATTTGCTTGTATTAATATGACCAAGATTAGTACTGAGCAGCCTGTCCTGTCTTTAACAGGAGCTCTATAAACTATGAAGCAGAGTTTATACATCTATAACCCTTTTTATGGTAACTCATAAGCAAATATATACAGCAATACTAACACATACTAACTAATACTATGTGTGATGAGTGATCTCAATGAATTAGTTCTTATTTAGGCATTGTTAAATCTCTGTTTGGTTAATTTATTATGTCTTTTCCCCATATGATAATATGTGTTCTGTGGCAAGTAAAAGGGAAATGAAAGACTAGTTTGACAATCTACCTTTAATGGCAGTTTCACAGAAAGAATATCTTACTTCCCCACTGCTTAAAATCATTGTAGTTTTGGAACTTTGACCCAATGATGAAGCAGCAGCAGGCGATCAACAAAACCTTTGTCATCCTTGCCCTTACTTTGCCTCCATCTGACAACAAATTGTATTCTGATCAAACTAATGAGAACATGCAGTCACAGTGCCTAATAACCAGCATGCACATTGTATAAAGCAGATGTTCTAAAAATAGATCTTGGCGATTAACTGCATTAATTTGATGAATTAAATCATGCAAACAAAAGATCCTTGTGAAGAATTCTGTAGCTTTTAGCCAGGCTGAGTCAGAGGTTCACTGAGGGTCAGCTCACATCAGTGTGAAGTGTTTCACTGTTCTGTCTATACAGCAAAGCTTTTGGCACATCTAAGAGCTACGATGTCTGACAGAATTTAAACCACTCTTGAATAAAATAGGGGAGCAGCCTCCTGAGGCAGTCCTTAGGTGCAAAAGGCCACAGTGAGAAAAGGTTAAGGTGCCAAGGAGGAGTGATATTTCAAAAGCTGTACTGAAGTAACTACACTTTTTGGGTCCTGAGGAGCCTTTACCTCTCAATGGATCATCTGCTTGTCCGTCCACAGGCCCACATCAACTTCATTTAAGGGTGAGGGTATTGTGATGTAAAGGATTATCAGTCCAAAGCCTCCCAGACTTTGCTGACACCTTCCAGGCATTCCTGAGGGTACCTCCCACTGCTGCGCCCACACCCCTTATCCCACCCTCCCCTGTCAAGCTCTACATATCATCCCTCTTTTCTGTGACTCAAACATTCTTGCAACCCCCTCCCTTTCTCCACTTCCAGCCCTGCCTCTGCATTCAGCAAAGACACTAAAGAAAACAAAGATGAGGCCTAAAAAGCTTTAAAACCTACACTTTTAGAAGAAAACTTCTCTAGTAGTTTTTTAGCATTAAAAATGCCTCACAGCTGCTTTAATTCACCACCTATAAACTAAGTTAATAACTCAACAAGCAAGTAGGTGCAAATCTGTCTCAAGACTGGTGACTTAACCATAACTCAGCCCAGAAGAGACAAGAAGATGGCTCAGAGAGAGAAATAGACTGGCTGGGTCTGGCAGCAGTTCAACTGGGGAGCAAAGAAAGGGGAATACATGCTGACAGTGTCTTTGTTGGCCATTATTCAACAAGAATGAATAGCTTGAAGTTGCTGCTAAGGCTCATCCATTCCCATTTTCCCTGTTGAAACCACCACCATTTTCTTCTCTCAGCTTTTCAGCCTTTCACTAAAAGCACTCTTCAACAAGTGGTCAACAGGTTGGTTAAGACTAAAACCTGGACAATGAATGGAATGATGCAGTTCTATTTTCAGAATGCCAAACAAGTTAAAAAAAAATCCTGAACTTTTGTTGACCAGGTTTCATTCTCAAGCAACACAAGGTAGTAATGCTCTGTTTGTGCCAAAAATGGCTAAGTATAGCATTGCTGTCTCATTATGGTCAGGCCAATGTTGGTGCTCTAGTATTGCAACTATGTCTTGTGTATCATTATGACAGACAAGATGGCTTTTGCCAGTGAAGGTAATTGCCCTGCTGAGATGTAAATATAGCACATCCCACATCAAGAACAGTCAAAGACTTTTGTTTTCTTCCCAGAAACTTGGATCACAAGATGATTTGTGGCTTGAAACCAAATACGTGTCACTACATTATCTCCTTACAAATAACAGCAGGTGAATTGACAATCAGCCGCCAAGGTGAATCTGAACACAAAGAGATGACAAGTGAGCACAAAGAGAAAATGACAGCAAGACACGGTCAACTGGATCAACCTATACACTGGAGGTAAACAAACTTTGAATTCCTCCAAACAGGATAGAAAAGAGACAGATGCACACAAAGACATCACATACAAAAAACAGACAGCTTGTTTTTTTTTTCCCCCTCTCTGAATACTCTGTTTAAGACCACCCTAATGAAACACAAGAGATTCTCAGTTGCTTTTAGCAGCTTCCAAGTTGTCAGGACTTTGGCTACACTCTGGCACCCTTTCTCAATCATGTCTTTTTCTGCTTCTTTATTCAGAACCAGTCTAGACTGGCTCGGGACAAGGTTACCACCATTCAAAAACACTGCTACGTCACACATTGCATCATGTTGCGTTTTGAGCAGCTGAATGAAAAGCTATTTTGAGAGATGAAATACATTTTGGACAGAGATCACACACTGCGGTGTTATGCTTCAATGGCTTCGTGCTGGAAGCAGCAAACTAGTGCTTCAAAATATCTCAACTGCTTCCTTCATTTTCTACCTATGCCAGTGTGTTTTATTTTTTTTTATTCTTGCCTCTAGATATAAAATCAAGCTCTCTAGTAAGACACTGTCTCTTGAGATAAAGCTGTACCATTAGTGTCACACTGTGCTGCCCCGTGCTGGTCCTATCTGTAAATGGATACTACAACCAGCCTCAATGCTATGGGGAAAGAAAGCTGTGACTGTGACACACAAAGTTGGATCGAATGTTCATACCAGGACCAGCAGCTGCTTTCAAATGTTCCTGTCTCTCTTCAATATAAGAAGAAGTGATTAGGGAACAAAAGAAAGACAATATCAACAAGTCATTCTGAGAAAGGTTTCTGAATTTTATAGTCTGTTTACATCCTGTTCAGAGTTCATAGTATAAGCTAATGGATGGAGTGAAGATGTGGAAACTATCCCCTCAGCTTGTGCTGAATGGGAATGGTGAATACACTCCTCGGATTAACACACTATAGTTGCCTAATGAGAATATTGAATCATTATAATAAAAATATGTCACATCATATATATATCAGACATATTATTGCTGTATTGCGATCCTTACTGCATTAAATTTTTTCTGTTTTCTATTTAACTGAGCTCCTTCTTTTGTGTCATGTTTTACCTTTCTAAGCTATTTGGTTTTGTGATATTGTATTATTTTTATTGAGCTAGGTGGTTTTTCTATTTCATCTCAACTTTTAAGGTAAATCCAGTGTATCCCATCTATCTTACCTCACCTTTATATACTAAAATCACAAACACTAGAGGAATACTTTGTAGATATACTGTATACACAGTAATGTGTCATCATGTTATAGAAAAACAAAGAACCTCAGCTTAAGTGCTTAAAGAACTCATAGATCAAATATTATACAGTGGACAAGAATAATGCCAAATGAGAAAAGACAAAATAGTAATAAATAACTAAAAATATATTTTAAGGAAATCATGAATGAACGTTCTTTATTATCATTATACATGGTACAATGAAATTCGGTTTGGCTTTTTCATATAGTAAAAAATAAAATGGTAAATGGACTAGTTCTTATATAGCGCTTTTCTACTCTGAGCACTCATATACAACATGTTTTACATTTACCCATTCACACGCATTAATACAAGCACTTCCATGAGTAAGTAAGCTAAGTGCTTTTATTGTCTAACATTCACACACATTCATATGCCAACGCTTGCATTGGAGGGCAACTTGGGGTTCAGTATCTCGTCCAAGGATACTTTGGCATGCAGCCCGGAGCAGCCAGGAATCGAACCGCCGACCTTTCGATCAGTAGGTGACCTGCTCTACCTCCTGAGTTACAGCCACCCCAAAAAAAAAAAGAATAAAAAATAGTCAAGTAATTAAAAATAAAAAATAAACTTAGCAGCAAATTTAATCAGAAGAGAAAAAACAGCATCATTCTAACACTCTGGCTAGTATAAAGCATCATTAACTGGGTAAAATGTGCCACATTTTGTGTGTTTGTATTGAATTTTCAGTATTTCTGTGCTGTGTCTATAGTCACCTGCATAATGTCGTGGAAATTGGGGTGTTGGATGCCACTGCTCTATAGTAAATTGTTCCTGATTCTGTTAGTTCTTGTTCTTATTGTTGTGAACCGTTTCCGTTCAAACAGAAAATGTCCAGGGTGTGTACTGTCCTTACTGATACTGTCTGCCTTCTTCTTCATCCTGATGGCATAGATGGAGTCTAGATGTGGGAACTCTAGCCCAACAATGCGCTGTGCTGCCCTCACCACGTGGTGTAGATCTTTCCTCTCTGCAGCACAGCAGCTGGTATACAATACTGCTGCGCCATTTGTCGGGGTGGATTCCACTTTACTGCTGTTTAGCAGCAGTTTCTGTGGAAGTTTGGCCTGTTTCAGCTTTCTGAGGAAGAAGAGCCTCAGGTGTACCTTCCTGACTAGCTGGGAGGTGTTAGTGGAACATGTCAGCTGCACATAGAGGGTGAATCCCAGGTACTTAAGGTTCTCCACAATCTCCACTATTTCACCATGAACGTAGAGTGGGAGATGTTGTTTCTTTATACTGGACCTCCTGAAGTCAAAAACCATCTCTTTTGTTTTGAGGTGTTAAAGATCATATCGTTGTCACTACACCGCTCAGTCAGATTGTTCACTTCCGGCCTGTAGGCACTTTCATCCTCGTTAAAAATGAGGCAGATGATTGTAGTGCCATCTGCAAACTTAATAATGAAATTTGAGGTGCAGATGGGGGAACAGTCATAGGTAAGCAGTGTGAAGAGCATTGGGCTCAACACAAAGCCCTGGGGGATACCTGTGTTTAGGATGAGAGTGCTAGCTGTGCTAGAATGTGAAGTGCTAGAGTGCCTAGCTGGCTCAATGACTGGGGCTTCCCCTTCTCTGCTGGTGTCAAAACAGACAAAGAACCTGTTCAGGACATCAGGCAGTGTAGCATCATCATCATCTCGGAGCATTTCTTTGGTCTTGTAGTCTGTTAGCACCTTGTTTCCCTGATGCCTCTCGGGAGTTTTACTCTCACCTACAAAGAGTTCCCATTCTGTATTGTCAAAACAGTCTTGCAACATTAAGGTGGCTTCCTCATTCTACACCTGTACTGTTTTGACTGCAGGTCTTTCACTATGGATCCATGGTGTATAGATTGGGACTAGAGTGAGGGAGATATGATCCAATAGTCCAAGGTGCGGAGATGGATTTGCCTTATAAGCTGATATATCTGTACATCTGTGTATACCTGATCGAGCATGTTCCTGTCTCTCATGGGGAAATCCACAAATGAATATAAACAGTTAGCTGTTCTTGTTTTGTTTTTTTTTAATCTGTTGTTTTTATTTGTTACTATTACTGTCTTTAAAGGTTCAATAAAAGCATAGTTGGAAAAAAATATCAAGACATTCTTGCCCAAGACTGTGTACAAGCTTAAGGGTCTGACTAAGCCAAAGATTTCTTCAGAAAAAAGAAGGGGGCAACCCATGAGCTACAATCCCAGCCAATGTGTATCATGTGCACTCAGGGAGCGAGGAAACAAAGACAGAGACAAATTAGTGCAAGATGAGATGTTGTCTTCCTTGGGGGGTCGAAACGCAGATTCACTGGTGATCTCAGGAAAAACAAAACCCCAACAAAGTGGGGCAGTGGATGGGCAGGAAATCCAAGTTATAGACAGGGGGGTTATCAGATGGGTGCAGGTTAGGGGTCAAATGTGAACAAAAGCTTTGTAAACCTCACTCAGTGTGAAGTAGAGACCACACTGAAATGCCACTGACGCCCTGTCTGTCTAGCTAAACTTCTCTCTCTGAGGCTTTAGTTTGTTGGTTTAAATTTTTATTTTTTTTTACAATTGTTGAGTCTAAATGCTTTTCCATTTGTCCTCCATATGTAAGATTTCACACATGATTTTCTAACCACTTATTTTTTAACATTGTTTACAATACTGGCCTTCGCTGAGAAGTGTCTAGGGACTATCCAAACACCTGCAGGAACAACAACATTTAAAAGCTTTCAGTGGACCAGGCCTGTCATCTCTTTCCTTCAGTGGTTTGGCTGAATCAAAGGAAAACTGTAGCTGTACTATAGCAAGAAAGTCCTTTGCACTCTAAGCAAATACCCAAACAGCAAAAAAAAAAAAAAAAAAGAATACGCACACACAAAGAAGTGATGACACTAGTGCATAATGAAGCTGGATTTCTCTAATCATACCATTTTAACGATAGACATTTCAGTTTGAAGCACAGAATGAATGCAAAACTGATTCGCCAAAAATTCAGGCAGAGACACTTAAAGACCTGATGAATTTTAACGAAGCCGATGAGACTTGCCATTACCATCTTTATTCAGCTTGTAGAACATTTGAGTGTGCTGGAGTGGGCATATGCGTGAGACTGAATTAATGACGTGTGTGAGTGCTGGTGTATATGCCAGATTACTAATCAGTGCTTAGACAAAGGCCGTATGTGTGCAAGTCTGTGCATCTCTCTCCCATATTGCCCTCCATGTCTGCATAAAACCCCTATCAGCAGGAATGTCAGGATTGTCGGGTCAGCAGTGGTGACATCATGGCAGCCAGTCAGAGGCAACAACAAGGCCTCAGCACCAGTTTCCTCTTGGTTGCATCAGCAATGCAATACCAGACTGTGGATCAATGACACCCACTCCTTTCCTGTTTCCCGCTTCCTGCTTATTGAATCTACAAGTGATTAATACAGACAAGAAACTGATATACCTAAAACCATCTTGTTCATAACAGTAAATTAATATCTACATGATACAGTAGACTTTAATTAAATGTAGTGTCCTGTCAGTAACAACAGACTTGAAATGCTTAATGCCTCGACTTTGGCCTCAATGTAAGCTTAACAAGCACTGATAAATGGCTTTATACAAAACATGAGCTCCAATGAGACTCCCATATCTTGATTAGTTTTAAGAGGTTTAAGGTTGGCAGTGTGAGGGGAAACAAACTTGAAGAAAATATATCAACACAGGCAACTTAGTTCCATGTTCCTTTTGTTAGAATATATACTCGTAAACCTAAGAAACCAACATGTGTAACAGTATTATTCTTACTAAAATCAATCACTTCTAGAACAGACAAAGTCACGTTTCATTTGTCCCCTATCTATGTGAAGGCCAAGTGTTGGCAAACAAGGTGCTAGTGTGTGTTTTTATATGGGAGTGCAAGTGTGTGTGTATCTATATGTGCAAAGTATCCTTCAGGTCATCAGATAAAGTACACCTGAGGGAGGGGCAGGGAGCCACTTTTTAGTGTTCCCACAGTAACCAAACACAGAAGTAACCACCTGGTTGGTGGAGCCTAAGAAATGAAGCTCAAGGGGAACCACTTCAGGATGGTAACCAATGCTTAAAATCCTCTCAAACTGGCCTAATTCCCAAACACAACCCTTATTGTGCCATGATGATTGGAGCAGAGATCACAGACAGCTGTTGAATCTTTCATGGAAATTCAAGAACAACCAAGGCTATTGTGCAGTTCTCATTACAGGATAGAAATAAGTTAGACCAATACTGTTTATATATAAATAAGATAGGCCAATACTGTTTATATAATCTCCACATAGTTTTAGTTATGGTTTATCCTGTGAGACATTTAAAAAGCCATGCCAACCGTGGCTTCTGTAGTTCAGTGCCTTATCATAGCCAACGATCTACTGCCATGTCTTGAGAAAGAAAGCACTATGGCCATGGAAATTTTATTTATACAGCACATTTTATTATACCCAAACTCAATGTGCTTAACAAAGAAGGTAAAACATAAAAACCTATGAAGGGCGACAATGAAAACAAAAAGAAGTAAAATACAAAACACATACACACACACACACACAGCTATTGAGTGTTTGCCTGTGGGATTTTAAAGGTAATTCTGTATTGAATTGGGAGCCAATGAAGTGACTTCAGCACTGGGGTAATATGATCAAAATGCCATGTACAGTATTAGAATTAGAATTAGATATTCCTTTATTTGTCCCACAATGGGTAAATTTTAGTGTAGTAGCGGGAAGCTCTTGTACACAATAGATACTACAGACACAATAAGAAAACACAATAAGAAAGCATGAAAAGATAAAAATAAATAAGAAAATGTGTATCTGGCTGTTACATTCTTTACAAGCTGAAGTTGTCTTACTGATACTTTGGATAATCCTGCAAATAGCACATTATAGTATTCTAACCAGCCCGATATGAATGCATAGATCATTTTCTCAGGTTCTGTTTGAGATAGGGATTTTCTAACTTTTGATCATTTTTGAAGTGTTAGAAAGCAGTTCTGGTGACCTTATTAATATGATTATCAAAGCTGAGATCACTGTCCAAAATAATGCCAAGATTCCTGACTTGCTCACTGTGTTTCAGAGAAAGGGATGATAATTATGAACAAATTTTCTGTCTCTAAATTAAATATCTCAGTGATGACTGCTAAATGCTGACGCCCAAAATGCAGCCAACTACCATTCAAAAAGCATTATCTAAAATATTAAAAAAAATCAGTAATGCATCGGCATAACACTTTTCATTTTAAATTTGAAGGATTATACAACAGTCTGTTGCCGGTTACTGAATGCGTTTCCCCGCTCCAGAACTCACCCAACATTCTGCTTCCCAAAAAAGGTTTGCATACAGAATGTGAATGAATTTACATTCACTTTAAATGATAGTCCCAAGTTGCACAGAGTACTGTGCTCATCTCTACATTCCCTACTCTTGTTTCACTTACTCATTAACTCACTGTTGCACATATATGAAATATATAACCCAAGAAAGAGCAGAGACAGGACTCTATACATGTGTCTGTCATGTAATGTGACACAGTAATCACATATTGAAGATTAAAATTTTGCTAAATAACAGTTATACTCATTTCTTCACCCATTAATGTTGATACTTCATAACAATACCTGACCTGTTAGCACTAATTACTATCATCCCACGTATGGACCAGCCAGTTTTCCCTCAGAGGTATCATAACAGAGAGCTATGGTATGTATAGAATCCTAAACAGAAATCTATAGACACTGGTCAAAGATAGCATTTTCCCATCCCTACCTCAAAAGATCAAATCAACAGCCCAAACAGGAACTATGTCAGCCAGTCATGCTGTTGCAGTGATGCATGCACATGACAGATATGCACAACAGTTTCACCTTCACAGTACTTCTCTTTTTCATAAAGGTGCATGCAAGTGTGCCTTTTTTAAAAAAAAACAAAAAACTGTCTCTTGACTTTGTGTATCAATAACATGAACTAAGGAGATCATTACTTCAGTACTCCCGTAGGACGCTGATCGTATCAGCACTCTGCAACAGACCGCTACTGAATAGTAATTCTTTGCAATTATGTGCATGCAGAATAAAAGCATAATTTTCAGAGAAATGCAATTTTTATGTCCTGGAGACCATTAAAAATAATGTTCGTCTTCATTCATTTAGATAGAAGCGTCAAAATTACTGCCCACATAAATGCCTTCAGGCATCAGCAAGATGGCTGATGAGTGAACTTGCCTATTGATGGACTTTGGTTCTTTGGTCCAAGTTAGTGCAATATTATTATGAACAGCATCACTTTAAACTTTTTTTTGGAAGGTGTAAAACCAGTGGGTTCGATATCAAAATAAAATGGATAAAACTTTGTTCTAGACACATACAAGTTAGCATGAATCACAGCAGAACATAAGGCTAGAGTTAAAAAAAAAACTATTTCTGCATGATTCATCAGCCAATCTTCCTCATCCTGAGTATACATTTTTCTTTGATGCATCAAATGATGCTACCACTCTATTATTAACATGGACTGTATAAGAGTAGCTCTCAAATAAGGCCAACTAATATTTAATTTTAAAATTACTGTTACAATTAATGATTGTTTAATCAATGACTCACTTGTACTGGATGTTCAATTTGCTTAGTAGGTAGTTAGTTTAGTACTTAGTATTATAAACAAGTTCAACCATGTGCTCAGCTAGAAAAGAAACAGTGCAAACTCAGTGGGAAAAGCACCTAAATCTAAACAAACAAGGCCATTTGTTTCACTCACCTCCTGCAGTCTAATGATCTCTGCAACTGCCTGCCTGATGAAAAAGGAGAAGAAGGAGAGGAGGAAGAGCAAGACAATCCTGCCACTGTTTGTGTGTGTCGTGCTCACAAGATACCTGATCCACCACAGCCTGAGGAAGAGACAGCAACAGAGAGAGACCGGGTCAGAGCAACACAGATGGGAGGGGGGCAGCCGGAGAGAAAAGCGAAGTGGTGCCGCCATTCCCTGTCACCCGGGAAACCAACGCTCTTTCAAAGAAAAATGGCCAATGGCAAACACCGGCAATTGTGTTCAGACAAAAAGTCACATGACTGCCCAAACACCACTCCCTATGCACTGAGGGAGAGTGGAAAAGAAAAAAAGATGGATGGCGTTACGGGGTGATAGAGGAGCTCTGATAAAGAGACAAGGACAGAAAGGAAAAGTAACTCAAAATACAGTAGACCTGACTATCCCACAAAAGAGTGAACAAACTTTTTCCATAGTCTAAACTTCACAGCAAACAGCACAATGGGATGCTAGAAGCAAAGCTTACATACTCTAACATTTCCCTTCCACTTTGATGCTGCTTTTTTAGAAGTGTATGAGTCTATAAAACATTGTGGGTATCACTTCATTAGGAGTGTACATAAGACTGACATGACACCATTATGACCATGAAACATTTATCAAGACCACCTGTCACACACATAGCAGCTGTAACTATGAACTTTAAAAAAAACAAACAAAAAAAACAGCCATATGTGTTAATGTTACATTAAAATTTCATATGCTGTTGGTTTTAATTTGGCTATCATTAGACCACAGTAACATGAAATGTCATGAAAATGTTTCTTGTCCTTAAGCAAGGAGGGACAATTTGGATTTTTCATTAAAATGTAACTGTGTGTCACACCATGCTCTCTTGAATAACAACAACAACTGATAAAGAAGCCCCCCACCTCCCACCATGTAATATGTAATAAACTACTGGTTTCAGCTGCTCTCTTACAGAGAAGAACAATTGGTGTGGTGCTAGCAGGAGGGACTGGTGCTGGGTTTATTACTGACAGGTAAGTAGAGCATTTATAATTAATGCTACAGGCGCTGTCCTCTCCCAACTGAAACAATCTGAGAAACCCCTGCTCCAAACCAAAAGTGACTTAACACCACACATGGTATTGGCATCAGCAGTGTTTATAGTTGATACCTGTGTGATAGCAGGAAACAGGGGGAAATAAGCCCCATTACCAGAACAAAATAAACCCAGTAAAAGGCACCATAAGAGACTCTCAAACACCACAAAAACACACTACTTGTAATTTGCTTTAAAAAGGCAAATAGCATTGAAAAGACAATACCTGACAATGACGAATGCTAAAGCAACATCAACAAATGCCACTAACGTAAATATTCCATCTTAGACAGACAGCAGATGTCTGAGCCAAATGAAGCTAGCAAAGCTGCATCATCTGCAAGAAGTGGTGATGCAGAAATCCTTTTTCAGGTTGATTAATTTGATCCAATATCAATAGATTACTGAAGTGCAATCTGAAAATCCATTTGCACATCAGAACTTATTTACTGATCTTATCCTGCCCCTTATCCGGCCCCTTATCCTGCCCCTTGGGCTGGATAAGAGCACTGCCCCACAGGTTAGCATTATCTCAAAGCATAAATGACCCACAGTTCTTCAGTCAAAATTAATTCAGCTGTTTTAGGCTAAAATCTCAAAGCTACCTTTATATCTCTTTACAGTATTGTTATTAGCACTTATTTATGTCTCAACTTTAGACTACTATATTAAACCTAAACTTCAAAAGGGGTTTATAATTTTTTTTACTATGCACTCCCTGGCTTGTCATCTAAACAAAGCAGTGAGACAATATGGCATACAAGTGATAGGCAGATGCTTTATTATCCCGATGATATCACACATCCATCACTTTCTCTGCAATATAGTGAACACTATTGCACACAATCATCTGGCTTTTAATACATTGCTTCAGTGACACTAAATTACCCTGCTTCAGCTGTGTCTGTCAGCTTTCATTCACCCAAAGTGTCTACCAAGTAAAAAGGGGTCCAATTACCTATCTATAATGTGAATTGTGACCCAATAACAGCAATAACCTGCTACAAAAAAAGTCAGCAAAGCCACTGGCATCCAGTGCATGGACATCAATGAAAAGTATAAGCCTTCACCATTAAAAAAAAAATTTATGGCGAGAACTACCAGAGGCTTAACAATCCTGTATCAGCGTATCAATAGATAACAGACACATTGTGGCTTCAGGCTTATCACAGATTCTTGGGATATGCTTGAAAATGGAGCATCATCAGATTGACCTAATCATAAAATGACTCCATGTTTAACAAGTTTGACAAATGACTCACAAAGCATGGCCGACAGTCTCAATATAACTTTCACCTATGACTATTCAGAAGATATATGAATGCCTTTTCTCTTTTTATTTCTTGAGATGTGAGAATCATGAGCTCAGGAACAGATATGAGATCTAAATTAAAGCAATGATTATCAAGTATCCACAAGTGTGCGTATGCTCCTGAGGGCTGAAGACGTGTGCGTGTTTTCAGTTTATTTTTTCTCCAATTATACCAACCCATTTCCTGTAAAGTTCAGATGCTGCCTAAATAATGTTGTTAAAAAATGTCTTATTTAATGGAAAATTGTACAGATATAAACAATTTTAGCACATTTTTTAAAAATATACTAATATAAGAAATACATATAATGAATGATGTTCTGTTGGGGAACAGGGTGCCAGTGGGAGCTGTGATGTGGACCAAAGACGGAAGGAAGGAAGAGGAGGGCGACGTTGTGTTCAGAGGCAGCGAGAGAGGAGGAAAAGCAGAAGCGTGGAGGTGAAAGTAAAGAAATTGGATGTAAGGACTCAGATGTAGTGAAGGATGGCATGCAGAGAATTGATATGACAGAAGAGGATGGGACAGGGTGAAGCGAGGAAGATGAGCCGTTATGCCAGCCCCTAAAGTGAGCAGCCAAAAGAAAAAGGTGGTTGACACTTGTTTACCAAATAGTCAGACATGTCCAGATAATGAATATAGCTTTATGTCAAATAAGGTAGCAGACTCAATGCAATTGACAAGTAACATTTCTCAAACTAAAATTTAACTAAACTTGGGGAATTTCATTAGATGAGAAATGTTGACGATTGAGTACTTATCAGTGAGTGCTGGTATTCTACTGATTGTCATATTTTTCAGGAGTGAGTACCTGATACACTGTTTAACATTTGCAGTGAAGCATACTGCTGCTTTTTGTTATAGACTATCTATTCTTCATTCCACAAACACAAAGAGTTGTTAAAGGTTGATGTGCTGCCACCGCATGAGGTTCATTGCATTACACTTTTGCATTAATAGTCAATCTGAGTGGACTTTTGTTTTATGAACATGACGGAACAAGAACATCATTCAGTCTCAGCCTCATTCAGTTATTTATGCCAACATTACCTCACAAATGTCCCACAAATCAGCTTTCATTTTTGCAAACCCACGTATAATATTCATGGAGCCCTTCTAAGTAAAACACGAAGAGGCCACAACAACAGTTTGCAAAGCAGAACAATTCTTCTATGGTAAATAAGTGAAGTAGGAAAGATTTAAAAAAAAGGAAGAAGCCTATACAACAGTGGGTAGTGGGAAGCAAGAGAGAAGCACAGGAGAAGAAGTACAAACAACACATGAGAAGTAAAGTACATACATGAGAACAATAATAGGAAGAATCAAATACATGTGTTCTCAAAAAACCTCACACCAGCAAATAGAAAGAATAGATATATGGGAAACAAACTGACAAACTTCTTGGAAATAGATGTGAAATATTTATATAATGAATTAATTATGTCAGCCATTCATAAAGTTTTGCTGCTTTTTCTATTTATTGACACCTTTAGAGATTTGACTGTTGACTGAGAGATTTGAAGACATCATTTTGGAATTCTGGAAAAACTGATGCCCATTTTTCCTTAAATCTATCAAGCCAGCAATTTTTTCAATCACATCAAATGCACTGATTGTAAGTGAGCATAAAACACAGGTACATGGGTTAGCTAATAAAATTTGCTGATATTGGGATATCACAGATCAGTAATGCATTTAGATGTAATGAGGTATAAAAAATTTTTGCCATGCACCAATACCAACCCCTTCACCCATCAAATTTGGTGGGCTTTTATAAAAGGAAAATATTCATTTTGTGTACACAGACACTAAGGCTGTGCCATATCATATCACCCACAACGATAACAGTATAAAGCCCAGACATGTGTGACAGCGAGTGCTGCATTTCAATCTTAGATGACGTTTTAGTATAAAGACAGCTACTTCACCAACCTCCAGTAAAGCACGATGCTCTGAAAAATATGCAAAAAATCTGTTCCTGCTGAAGGTGGAAACAACAAACTTTCATACAACATACTATCACATGCAACCAGGATATAAAGAAGGAGATACTAGCAGCTGGTGATGTGTGGCCCAAAAGTAAACAAATGACTCAACCAAGCATCTCTAGTTGTGCTCCATATGACAGAAAGAGCAAACACGGATGGAAGTTACTGACATGGTTACACAGTGGAAAAGCAGAGTTTTAAGCAGCTGGTTAAATAGCTCGAACCAAGTTATAACATCCCAAGCTAAAAATATTTTTCAATTTCCATTTAAATATGTGACAATACTTTGCAGATCCTGAAGATTTAAAAGGTTGAGTTACTATACTTATTGCTACCGTTAGAGTGTTGAGCAATTGTGTTATACTTTTACTTAGAATTTCAGGAGAAAACACCACCTAGGCTACTTCTGTGCTTACGTTTGACTTATGTTGTGTCACCACTATTGTACTATAATGCTGCTGGTGCTGCTTTTTGGTAGATTCACACTTTCAATTCTGTTGTAAGTCATCAGCGACAGTAGCTCTTTGGAAAAGAGAGATGGAAAATGCCCTTTATTTTGTTTGCACTAATAAATGCTGCCTGCAAGCTGCACTGACTTTTCAGTATTCCCTTTCTATATCGTCATAAATATCTTTATCACAAATTTCCTTAAAATATTGTGTTACAGCTTTGAGGCTATATCACCCACCCCTAACAGACACGAAATAGCAGTTATGAGACCTCGACAGATTAAAAATCATGTTCCGGGAGATAAAAAAAATAATACTGGAAAACAGATTTTGACCACTTCACAAACAACTGTAAGACAGCATTGTGTATTCAGTATGATTTGAAACTAGCAACTGAGCACATAATGTCATCAAAAAATGTTCACTAAGGTCACTCACTAAGGAAACCTAGGGCCAATTTCCCATAGGCTTCAACACAACTTCAACTGTTTTCTGGCAACCACATGAGTCTCCCCCTGCTGGTCAATAAGAGGAATGCATGCTTAATTCACTTGATCTCAAACCAAAAGGTGGAGATACCCAGGTATTTAAGCCCAGGTGGGGGTTGTCACCTGGAGGTGGTTGTGACCCACTATTGTTCATGTGCATAATCTCATGTGGCAAGGTGTGAAAGAAGGCTTGGGTCATTACAATCATTTCAAGTGGGACTGCACTTGTTGGCTTCACCTTTCAGAGCCGGAGACTACGTCCATCTTTGATATACAGTCTATGAACATAATGCAGGGTTTTTGTAAACTGATTACGGTCGTTGATCAGACTTCTTTTCACTACCAACAACTTAAATGTACTGTACAAACCAAGAGGTTTTAAACATCATTGATTTAAGCGAGGCTAACAACTATTTGTAAACCCGCACTTGATCTATCACTAGTCAATAATAATTATCATAGCAAACAATCCCACTAAACTACCATGCAAGGGCTCCCACCAACATAACCTCATCGTTAACACAACAGAGTGAGTGGGAAAGAATCGTATCCCAGTTTATCGTTAGCCTGTCATCACCCTGCAGGTGTTCTGAGCTCATTTGCCAGCACTTGTTGCATCACCACCAATGGTCGAAACCGTTTCAGTTCAACTTTATCCTGATAGCAGTAACGAATTTTTTTTTTTTAAATCACAAGGTGAAAACAACTTACAAGTGAGTTAGCAGGCGTTCTCAATTCGGCCGATAGTCGAGAGCTTCATCCTCCAGCTGCTCGCCGTAGTCAAAAGTCCGCTGCTGTCAAGCGCGAGACCCAGGTAGTCCAAAAGAACACGGCTTCCGGTTTGCACTTTCAAATTAAAGACCGTGCTGAAAGCTGTGTCTGCACAGAGTGGTAGAGGTTAAAGAGGAAACTAACAGACACAGAGAGGGCATACAAACTCCACGCAGAAAGGTCCCAGACTGGATTCAAACCAAGGACCTTCTTGCTGTGAAGCCACAGGGCTAGCCACTGCACCCCCCCCCGATGCTGCCATAGTGCAAAATCCATCTTTCAAAAATAAAGGTTTATTGTTTTACATATATTGTTTATTGTTTTCCTTTTTTTTTTAAACCATTAGTGTAAGTTATACTATTTACCACTGCAGTTATTTGTTTCAAGTGATGCACTGAAAAGAAAAAAAAGTTTTTCACAGAAAAGGGGGAGCTAGACTTCCTTATCATGCCCTTTAATTTACACCCATGCACTGACATGACAACACAATTTTGGAGAGGGGCAACAAGGGGAGACAATCAAATTTCAAGGGGGGGGGTCAGTGCCACACCAGGCTCACTCATGTGTTCACACTGTGTTCGTACATTTTTATAGAAATGACTAATGACAAATGATTAACTGTCACTTTCTGAGGAACAGCAGCCTGAGGCTGTAGTTCCATGGCAGCAACAAACACTAATAAGCCTTTCAAATCTGGCTCGTTATTTATTATGATTAAAAAGCTAGTTAACCTGTGTCACCACATGGATTAAGGTAGTCATAACAAATGGCTGGACGGATGCAACAGAAAAGCCTTTGTATTTCAGGAGAACAAATTATTAGATCATTTAATCAACATGTAATTAACAGCAATTTTAAATGAGTTTGAACTTGAAAAGCACCTCTCCAGATTTCTTAACTAAATCTGATTTGATCTGAGACGAGGCACTTACTAATAGAGATATTTACTCTATTTTTGACTAAATTGACCGTGTTACATTGCAGGTTTTGATAAGCAGGAACTAGAAGCAGGGAGTGGTAATTGTCTCCTCAGTATCCCTTTTATCATATCAGTGTTAACTGATCAATGATCTTAGATAATATTGTTATGAACTTAATAAAAAAAATTCTCCTGTTTAGGTCAATGAATCCTGTCTAAAGTGTTTCACTTATGTCTGTTTGGGTTAAAAAAAAATATCATGAATATACCAAGTTGTGTTTAAGACAGTTGAGGTTCCACTAATATATGAAACACTAATATAAATGTGGCATTGGTACAACAAATAACAATCATTGCTTTAAAACAAGACTTCCAGAAGAGGAAGCAACTAAAAAAAGGAACCACTTAGCAGTAAACTACAACCGTTATTATTGCCTTTGATCTTTTAAGATAGATCATTAAACACACTCCCATTGCATTTCTTCTCTCCCTCTTGCCCACTAGATAATCCTCATCACCTCTTGCTGCTTAAAGTTACTGAACACACGAGGTTGAAACAGAATGAGTGGAAAATGCTGTGTTAGCTGCAGTATACAAATTTAGCATTGCAAAACAGTGACTCAAAGCAGTACCTTAAGGCATCATTTCTGATATATCCTCTCCATGCAGTGTGAAACTGCACTTTTGAGTCTGTATTACTTTATGTTTTATAATATAAAAAAGCAATAATAATTTTTTTAAAATTACTTTCAACAGCTTTGAGTAACATGTCAAAGTTGGCGATGTACTTGACCTTGGTAAAAATTAATTGCAGAACTTAGGCATAACATATAATTTATACTATTACAAATGCAACAACTTTATCTGTCTCAGAGTGATACTGAAAAATGTCATTATTATCAGATTGTTCTAAAAGTTCCCTAAAAAGCCTCCAGGTAATCCAAAACACCGCAGCGAGAATACTAACAGGGACGAGAAAGAGAGATCATATTTCTTCCATATTAGCTTCTCTTCATTGGCTCCCTGTTAAATCCAGAATTTAATTTAAAATCCTTCTCTTCACATTGCAAAGTTTTGAATGATCAGGCCCTGTCATATCTTACAGACCTCATAGTATCATATTATCCCAACAGAGTACTTCGCTCTTAGACCGCAGGCTTACTTGCAGTTCCTAGAGCTCATAAAAGTAGAATGGGAGGCAGAGCCTTCAGCTTTCTGGTCCCGCTCCTGTTGAGTCAGCTCCCAGTTTGGATTTCGATTGGATTTAAAATTAAACTCAAAGATTTCCTTTTTAATACAGTTTATAGTTAGGGCTGGATCAGGTGACCATAAACCATCCCTTAGCTATACTGCTATAGGCTCAGACTGCTGCAGGACTTCGTGTGAGTGTTTCTTCTCCACTCACCCCTTTTCAGTCTCCACATGTTTATATACCACTGCAACATGTCATTACATTTTTGCCTTCTCTCTCCCTTACTGTGTGTTTTTGTCCTGTCTCCCTATGCTCCTTTTTTTCTTTTCTTTTCTCTTCTCTTTCTTTTTTCCTCTTTCCCCTCACCCCCAACCAGTTGCGGCAGATGGCTGCCCCTCCCTGAGCCTGGTTCTGCCCGAGGTTTCTTTCTAATAAAAGGGAAATTTTCCTTCCCATTGTTGCAAAGTGCTTGCTCATATGGGCTTGCTTGATTATTGGGGTTTTCTCCAAGATCATTTTACCTTTACCTGTATGTATACATTACAGTACAAAGCACATTGAGGTGAATGTTGGTGTGAATTGGCATAATGTAAATAAACCTGAATTGAAGTGAATATTGTTCTGGCATATAGATCAAATTCAACTAAATTGAGAAAACTGTAAATATAAAGGAGTAACTATTGTATTTATGCCTTTCATTTACAATTATGGACATCATGTCTGCATTTGGTTGTAAAGGTGTCAGTGTAAAATGAGTTATGAAGCCTAAATATCTTTGAGTGAATGGAATGTCCCTTGCGGCAGAATCATGTGGTACTGTACAAATGGCGCCTCCCAGGCCTGTCTGAACTCATGGAGGTATTTCCAGTTTCAACGCCTGATAGAAAAAGTGACTCACCTCAAGTAAAAACAAGATGATATTATCATAATTTCTTATTTTCACTATCAAATTTCCAGTAATTTAATGAGGCACATTTTGCTTGCTGTAATTACAGCATGAAGGTGCAGCTTTGATAGTATTCTGAGGAATGTACCTACGGCCTGAAGTACTCGAGTAGTATTCACTGCATCTGAAATGTATTATTGTAAGTACTGCATGTATATAGTCTATTTAATCATGTATGTGTGGGTCTATTTGCGGCAGACAGGAGTATTTTTCTCCAGATTCTATTTGATTACCTATTATAGATTTATAATCTATTTTTATAATCAGTTAGTTTATGAGTCAGTTCGATTTGTGCATTGGTACTGTATGATAAAAGCCTACAGAAAAAAGAGCTTTATAACAGGAAAGCACCTTTTGTTTTGACATTAATGGAAACTAAATCTGTAGTTTTGTTACAGCCCCAATTCCAAAAAAGTTGGGCTGCTGTGTAAAATGTAAGTAAAACAGATTGCAAATCTTATAAACCCATAATAGAACATAGAAAACATATCAAATGTTTAAACTGATACATTTTACTATTTGATAAAAAAACATTATCTCATTTTGAATCTGATGGCAGCAACAAATCTATTAAACAAAAGGCTGGAAAAGTAGCAGGTAAGTAACATGAAGAGGTATATAAAAAGGAGATCTTATAGATATTAGATCTATAATTAGATCTTAGAGAGACAGAGTTTCTCAAGAATAAAGACATAGGATCTTGCGAGAGGCAGGGTACACCCTGTACACGTTGCCGACCTGTTACAGGGCTAACACAGAGGGACAAAAACCATCCTCACTCACATTCACACCTATGGGCAATTTATTTTTTACAAAATTTACCACCCTTAAAGGTTAGATGGAAACCACACCTTTATTATTTAACACATCATTTAGTAATAAGTGATTGAGTGAAGAAGAGGCCAGATTAGGACTCCTGTCATGACAAGCTGAATGATCCTTTCAGATAAATTATGAGACTGCTCAGACAGAGCAGATGGACACCATCCCACTTCCCCACCATAAAAGGCACTGCCTTTCATTCCATTCTCCTCTACATGCATCCTGAAATGTAACACAGAGAGACCAGAGTGATGGGAGTATGGCTACAAAAGCCTAACAGGGGGTGAGAAAATGAAGCAACCCTACATACAAAGCAGCTATGTGAAAAGATGGGGTGGTGCCTGATAGAAAGTGTTGCTAGAAGATAAGAAAAACACTAACATGTTACATAACAGCTGAATGGCTATAGGTAGTTACATCTTCAAACATACACACATTCCTATGTTTAAGAATGTTTATATCTTAATCCAGCACTGTGATAAGGAGTATTAGCAAAACTATCCCGTGGTTCTTTTTTTCCTTCTTTCTTTGAGTCATGTATTTACATACTGTTTCTGTGGAGAGAACCGACGCACAGCAGACACAAATATGTGAAGTGCTTTCTAAATCTGTGTGTCTGGGCGTGTGTGTGCTCATGTTAGGTGTTCATACAAAACACGGAGCAAGTTTGGAAACATAACTGTGCTGGTTGTTGTGGTTTCCCTGAAATGAAATTCCATGTTAAAATCATTGTGACAGCTTCAAAACAAACTTGTCCAAACATAATTTGCCCTTAAGAACGACCAAGGAATTAGACTGAGACTCTGGTCCTCATTCACTGAAGTGCAGCACTGTAAGTTCCAGCTGTTTCCCAGAATAAATTAATCTGAGATTGGCCGTCATGGTGTAAGTGATGGATAATTCTCCGTAGCTCTTGGAAAACAATGGGATATGTCATGGTTAAAAAAGCTTGAGTTTTTGTTTTCATTGCTTTATAGCAATAAAACATCATGAAACATTCACCCTTGTATTAGCAGTGTACAATGCCTAATGGTTGTATGCTGTACATTTATATGCTATCTACTATAACACACACTTTGATCTAACCCACGCCTTAAGTGTAGCCAAATATATATATATATATTTGAATAAAAATGAATGAATATTATGTGTCAAGGTGGTGAGTCTGAATGATTGTTTGCTCAAGGTGAAGCAATGGATCCATTTTCTGATTATATATTTACACAGTGCCCTCATGTGACAATATGAGATTATCACACATTGAATATCAGAGACATCACATCACTGCAGGTAGCCTTAGTGAAAGTTTACATTTTACATATTTACAGCTAAGATTTAATGAAAGAAAATCAAGAGAATGAACACATGACAGCACAAGGTTGCATTTGTAAAAACTCTTTGATCATGAGAGGTTCACTTGTGAGGTATTAATTACATCCTTTTTAATATTTCACCCTTTTTAAAAGCAGTTCTGGAGTATTAGAGGCATTGTCTCAGTGAAGCAAGACTTCCAGCTACTCTGTTAAAGCTGTATAAACTGTCACAAGTTCACTGGATTTTGGGCACTGGTGAACATCAATAAAAATACTTCATTTTCAAAGGACAAACAAGGAAAGAATAGTGTGAATAAGGAGGAATGAATACAGGGCTGAGTGATGAGTTGAAAAAAGGGAATGGTTCCCTTTATTGGAGCAGTTAAGAGTAATCATACCATAAGCTAGCTACTCTAGTGTCAGTCTGGCTGTGAGCTCCCTCTGCAGGGCTGGAGGAGGTGGTGCTGGTGATGTTTCTGTAGAGCTGCCCTGGCTGTGTGAGGGCGTGTTATCGCCGGTCTCTTGAGGACTTTGGATACTTCATGCTTCTGACTTGACTGCACACTTGAGTCGATCTTCATGCTAAAAGATCAAAATCTATATTTTTATTTCCATATTTCACTGACCAAAAATTAGAATAGAAAAGACTAGTAATACAAATAGAATAGTAATAGTAATGTAAGTTAATTTACATTGTGCAGATTAACAAGTAACAATCACTATTTAACTATAATATGATTGTCATGGATTTAAACTATAGCAGAGTTGTTTCAAATATGACTACTTGAATACAGATACTTTTAATAACGCCATACCGTGAATGCTTGAGTCTTTCACTCATGGTAGCTGATGGAGGTGGGTGCGGTATGGGTGCAGACATGGCCACTGGAGGCACATTGTTCCTACTTATCTGCTGGTCTGTATCTGCTGCAGTCATAGCTATTTCAGCAGCATACTCTATGCTACTGAATTCAGATAAATCTTGTGAGCTGGCCCCGCTAAAATGAAGCCTGCGTGCACGGATCCCTTGCAGCTTCAGATTGCCAGCAGCTGCAGTGCCTTTGAGAGGAGGAGAAGGGAACAGTGTAGTGTCTGAGGACAGGGACAGTTGAGCCATATTAGGGGATAAGTTTCTTCTGGGAAGCAGATCTTAAAACAGAAAAAAAAATAGTAATTTAAACAATTCAATAATTTTTCTCTGTACATTACAAAAGTATCAGACATTGCTATTACTGTTTGCATAATTTTCACACTACTTGTAATCTGTAATCTGTGATGTTTGTCCAGTGAGTTCTCACTTGGAGAAAGAAACTGGAAAGAGGAATCTAGTGAGGCAGCTTCTAGGCTGTCATAGTCTTTCTCCTCTCCATGTTCTTCATCACTGCTGTCACTTCTCAAAGAGCCAAAGCCTTCTTCTTCCTCATTACCATCTGCTTCTTCTTCTTCATCGCAGTGCTGAATGGACAGGATCTGTGGCAGTCTGTCTTTCTCTATGGCCTCAAGACGTCTGAAACAAAGAACGATGATACTTAGTTTTATGTGCATACAAGTCTTTAAAGACTGACAGCTTCCAAAATCCTAACTGGCTGTGAAAAGGCTTTATATTTGGCAAATGCTTCACAGCTCTCTATAAGTATTTTAATATGAAATCCATCTATTGCATGGCCTGCAATGGCAAGATATAGATTAAAATGTAGCTTTTACTCAACTCTTGCCCTAAACATTTAAGAGTAAAGAATACATCTGCCGAAATTTCATGGCTCAACTCTGTGTGGTTTTGGAGTCTTTAAACTGGAAAGCTAAAACCTCACAGACAGACTGACAGTATGACAACAGTATCCTCCTGTTTCATTTTGCACGGGAGGATAAAAAAAAAAGTGTGACATAATTCAGCATTTAGTACCTGCTATGCTGTTCCCTCCAAGCTCTGAGCTCTGCAAAGACACTGGCACGATCTGTAAGATCAGGCTCCTCGAGGTCATATGTATGTTCTGGTATGTGGATGGGAAAGTCTCGGGGGGTGAAAGTAGACCTGGTCGGTGCTGTCTATGAGACAGCAGAGAGGGACAATGAGCGTGAGCAGAAGGAGAGGATGCTAGGAAACATAACAGAGTAATAGAGGCCTAAGAGCACATCAATTATAAATTGTGGGGACAGAGAGGAAGAGCAAACACAGCAAGGGCAGACTGAATAAGACAGAAAGGTAAGAATAAGACACAGAGTGACAGTGGTGGGGTATATTTATGTCAGTATGACAGATCGGAGGGTGGTGACACTGAGAGCCCCGTCTGTCAACTTCTTCTGACACTACCCTTCGCACATCTCCATCACCCCTCACTATGCTTGTCCTCTCAGGTTTCTGTCTGCCTGATAATAATTAGCTGATTCTTTTTATACTGACATGACATTAAAGAGATGAGCTGCTGGTGCCAGGCATTCATAATGGCCTGTCAAAGCCCATAAAGCCTGTTGTTCCTCTCAGTTGACAATGAAGGCTCTGCTTTATGGGGAACAGCAGGACAGAAATAACTCGTGTATATGGATCACAGTGTGTGGTGTATGGATTCAGCTCATAATTTATTGAGTGAAATGGAATAATTTTCTCCACTGCATTGCAGGACTTTCTTGCCACTTACCCTTAACTTTTGTCGCTTTGCTCGAATAGCCTGGACTGGGTTTCCACAGAACAGGATCTTGCCTGCTCCTTCAAAAATCGACAAAGTAAACGGGTATCAGTGATTAAGAACATCATTATTTCATGTCACAATTAAGTCCTCTTGGTGGCACTGTTGAGTAAAGATTGTTGTTACTGCTGCAACAGTTCACTTGGAAAGGGTAATGCTAATCAAAATAAAACGGAAATGGCACTAAGGCTAATTCAAGTGATGAGATCAACCACAAGAGTGCCAGACCGTGAGTCAGGGAACTGGCTTCAGCTTCCACTACTGCCATATCTGAGTCTGCAGAACCAGGTCTGGATCCACAAGGGGAGAGAACTCCAGGCCGGATCGCTGACATGAGTCTGGAGCCTGATGATGACAGGGGCCAGACACCGGAGAAGCTGGGAGAAGGGCATCTGGCTGAGCTGGGTCGGCTGTAAGGATGTACACTGTCTGCTGTCAAAGACAAAAGTCAGGTGTTTGTTTAATGTTTATCTAAATATACAGTGTATCACAGAAGTGAGTACACCCCTCACATTTCTGCAGATATTTAAGTATATCTTTTCATGGGACAACACTGACAAAATGACACTTTGACACAATGAAAAGTAGTCTGTGTGCAGCTTATATAACAATGGAAATTTATTCTTCCCTCAAAATAACTCAATATACAGCCATTAATGTCTAAACCAGCGGCAACAAAAGTGAGTACACCCCTTAGTGAAAGTTCCTGAAGTGTCAATATTTTGTGTGGCCACCATTATTTTCCAGCACTGCCTTAACTCTCCTGGGCATGGAGTTTACCAGAGCTTCACAGGTTGCCACTGGAATGCTTTTCCACTCCTCCATGATGACGTCACGGAGCTGGCGGATATTTGATACTTTGCGCTCCTCCACCTTCCGCTTGAGGATGCCCCAAAGATGTTCTATTGGGTTTAGGTCTGGAGACATGCTTGGCCAGTCCATCACCTTTACCCTCAGCCTCTTCAATAAAGCAGTGGTTGTCTTAGAGGTGTGTTTGGGGTCATTATCATGCTGGAACACTGCCCTGTGACCCAGTTTCTGGAGGGAGGGGATCATGCTCTGCTTCATTATTTCACAGTACATATTGGAGTTCATGTGTCCCTCAATGAAATGTAACTCCCCAACACCTGCTGCACTCATGCAGCCCCAGACCATGGCATTCCCACCACCATGCTTGACTGTAGGCATGACACACTTATCTTTGTACTGCTCACCTGATCGCCGCCACACATGCTTGAGACCATCTGAGCCAAACAAATAAATCTTGGTCTCATCAGACCATAGGACATGGTTCCAGTAATCCATGTCCTTTGTTGACATGTCTTCAGCAAACTGTTTGCGGGCTTTCTTGTGTACAGACTTCAGAAGAGGCTTCCTTCTGGGGTGACAGCCATGCAGACCAGTTTGATGTAGTGTGCGGCGTATGGTCTGAGCACTGACAGACTGACCCCCCACCTCTTCAATCTCTGCAGCAATGCTGACAGCACTCCTGCGTCTATCTTTCAGAGACAGCATTTGGATGTGACGCTGAGCACGTGCACTCAGCTTCTTTGGACGACCAACTCGAGGTCTGTTCTGAGTGGACCCTGCTCTTTAAAACGCTGGATGATCTTGGCCACTGTGCTGCAGCTCAGTTTCAGGGTGTTGGCAATCTTCTTGTGGCCTTGGCCGTCTTCATGTAGCGCAACAATTCATCTTTTAAGATCCTCAGAGAGTTCTTTGCCATGAGGTGCCATGTTGGAACTTTCAGTGACCAGTATGAGAGAGTGTGACAGCTGTACTACAAAACTGAACACACCTGCTCCCTATGCACACCTGAGACCTAGTAACGACTAATGAGTCACATGACATTTTGGAGGGGAAATGACAAGCAGTGCTCAATTTGGTAATTTACAGGTGTAGTCTCTTAGGGGTGTACTCACTTTTGTTGCCACTGGTTTAGACATTAATGGCTGTATATTGAGTTATTTTGAGGGAAGAATAAATTTACACTGTTATATAAGCTGCACACAGACTACTTTTCATTGTGTCAAAGTGTCATTTTGTCAGTGTTGTCCCATGAAAAGATATACTTAAATATCTGCAGAAATGTGAGGGGTGTACTCACTTTTGTGATACACTGTATGTCAAATGATTCAGAACAAAACACACACAACATCTTCACCAGCAGGATGAGAGTTAGAATCTCTAATGGAGTTTCTGAGAATGTCCCAGTCTTCTCCCATGGTGCTACAGCAGCTAAGCCTGTCCTCCTCCACCTTTACATCATCAAGGTAACGCAGCTGAGGGAGCAGCTCCCTCACTGCTCCCCGGTAACTGTAGTCTGCCGTCTGGGCAGAAGAAACAAAACAAGATACAATGACAGGGACAGAGTCAAGATGTACAACAAGATTCAAGATCACATTAAAATTCTGCACATGAAGTGGTTTTTGTAGTGTTTTTCTGCATTCAGGATCAGACAACAGTGACATTTTTAAT
Source organism: Pterophyllum scalare (assembly GCA_024447675.2). NCBI lineage: Eukaryota > Metazoa > Chordata > Actinopteri > Cichliformes > Cichlidae > Pterophyllum > Pterophyllum scalare. The sequence continues at coordinate 28,789 of JAMQGT020009907.1, forward strand.
AATATGTGGTACCTTTAAGTAGGGGTGGCAGACATCATAAACTCACCCCAGCCCATAATAACTAGTGTTGGTAAGGTCTTGCACTATAAATTCTTAACTTTTATCATCACAGAGAGAGCAGAGAGAGAGCCAGTGAATCACTGGCCTCTCCTTGGTTTCACCAAACCATACAGATGAAGAGAATGAAAAGAAGAGTGTTAGAGGCTGGTAAATAAAATTGAGAAAATAAGAGAAAAGAAGAGGAGACTGAGTTCTAACTAAGAGGAAGTGAGAGAAAGACGGGAGCAAGAAGAGTGATCATTTGGCAAGAGAGTGAACCCAAGAACCCCTCAGTCGCTACAAAGCACAGGCCTAATGCATATTCAGCTCAGCATCTCTCCTCATTGCCCTAGTTTCTTAATTAATGCTCTGCTGGTGGGTGTAAATAAACACATTCACGGTGGCCCAAAAAACTCAGCTCACTGCAGCTTCCACCATGTACCCTGCTACAAGCACTTTCACTGAATTGGCCTGTGAAAGAATAAGGCATTAATGTTCATGTTCCATGGCCACGGGATCGTGTGGCAGTTATTTTTAAATAGTCTTATCTGTTGAGTTTAGTACCCACATACAGAGTTGTGCGATCCCATAGATGCTTTCATGTCCTTGCACAAACTGATTACATATTGGAGATTATTTGTCTTAAGTGTTGCCAGCCAGCCAGCACAGGAGAGACTGTTGAATGATCAGAACCACAAGTTGCATTTGCAAGTTGGCATTTACAACATCAAATGAATACAACACTTCCTTTTCAGGAACTCTGCCCAGCTCCTTGCTCAAGCTCTATTCAGCTGCAACCATTCTTGGTTTCGTTTTATCTTTTGCCAGACTGTCACTCTGAGCATTGCACCACTCTGTAGTGGTTGCATCAAGATGTACTGGGTACGTTAATCGGAATAAGAGCATCCGCTGAAAGTCTAAAGATAAACAACGAAGGATAAACACATTGTATTTGGAAAAGAATAGGCTGTTAACATTTTCTTTCAGATGGTGACCACATACATCTATATTTGGCAGTTGTTATGAAAAAAAAAAAACATACCTGAGATGAAGTGGGGTTTGGGCGTAAACACACAGGGTTTCCCTCCAGGCTAAGTCTCTGCAGTTTGCTACATAAAGCGAGATACTGAACCTGGACTAAATCATCCACGTCATTCCCTTCCAGATCTAACAGCTGCAGGCTATCCAGCATTCCGACCGGACTCAGGTCTGACACATTGTTATAAGACAAGTACAGCTCCTGAGAAGAGGGACAGGAATCACATATTAAGTGGTAGAAAGTTTGTGAGCAGAGAATAGAACCAGCAGACAGAAAATGCATGTAAGAGAACATGTTGGACCCAGGCCACACAGTGTCATACAGATATGGTATCTTCCCATGTCACAGCAACTGGGAACTTGTGATCAGAGGAAGTTAGATTACTTGAATCAAACATTACTTAGGAACACTCAGTATTTGCTGCAAAAGTATTTGCTGCGAAAGTGTGGAAATGATTTGGGAGAAAACGGGTCGCTGTGGTAGCATGACAAATGGAAATTAGTTTTAAATGTAAGAAGGCCTACTTGAAAAGTATCCAAAAATCCCTCACACTGCTGAATAGTCTCTAAAAAGCCAGCTGTAATCTATAAAGTCTACCTTAACAGCAGAGAAAGTAGAAATGCCATCTAGGTCATGCAGGCAGCACCGAGACATCCACAGCACCTGCAGGTGGGAAATGGTGGTTCCCAGGTCTCTAGGGAGACAAAATAACAAAAACTTGATTTAGAGGCTGAAAAGGGAGTTACATAATCATGGGAAAGACTATCTAGTTTCTTGGCTATTGAAGCTTATAGCTCCTTTCTCTTCACAAAGCTGGAGTCCCGTCCACTGTTTCCCACTTTCCTCTCCAGTCGAACCCTTCCAGAAGAATTTCAGTCAGTGTACCTTACGCTGTAACACCCTCTCCACTATGGCTCCCGCAGCCCAGAGCAGGAAATGCTATCAGAGGCAGTGCATGTCCGGCTGACTCAGCTCTGCTCTGGTGCTCTCAGGGTGGAGCAGACAGTTCACTATCTTTCTCTTTGTACAGTACTGAAGGAAAATCTAGGGGCACCCTTATCTTCTTTATATTATGTGTGGGGGAAAAAAGAAATAGGTGCAGGGATTCACTGAAATGAGCAAACATAGATACAGTCTGTTTTTGCCTTATATAGAGTATATAATGGGGGAAAAAACAGAGTTTGTACAGTTCTAACAAGCTTGAAAGTCAATACTTGGTAAGACCATATTCATTCATCAATACAGACTGAACTCTCTTAAGCAATTTTTCTTTGAATTTCTTTAATCAGTCTTCAGGAATAAATCTCCAGGCTTTGAAGGACATTCCAAAGCTCTTCTTTGGATGTTGGCTGCCTTTTTAATCCATTTTCTATCAAGATGATCCCACACTGCTTTAATAATGTTGAGGTCGAGGCTCTGGGGAGCCCAATCCGTGACTGATAGTGTTACATTTACTGCATTTGGGATCATTGTCACACTGAAAAATGAATTGGTTGACAATCAGATGCTTTCCAGATGGTATTGTATGTTGGATCAAAATCTGAACATACTTTTCTGCATTAATAATTCCATCGATTTTGACAAGATCCCCAACAGCACTGGCCCAAACCATGACAGAACCTCCACTGTTTTAGAGATGGCTGCAGACACTCACTGTTGTACTTCTCTCCTGACGTCCCTCCCTACATACCGATGATGATTTGAATGAAAAATTTTCAAATTTCGATTCCAAAACAGTTCTTGTGTAATTTCCTCCCCGTTTCCCTTGCTTAAGAATCATTCGTTGACAGCCACTCTTCTACTGAGACCATTTCTGATGAGGGTTCAGTGAACAGTAGTTGGAGTTTTTGTGACAAACAAAAACTCATCATTTTCCAGTAAGTGCCTAAAGATACAATTTAAAATTGGTTCTTTGCTAAGCTTTCTGTTATGTGTAGATACAATACCAGTATTGTATCCTTGAGTGAAAAGGTAGCCAGTGTCCAAAGAAAAACCCTGAAAGGCTCTCAGAAAGCCTGGAGAAGTGTTGTTCAAAACCACTTTAAAAATGATAAGAAAGTTTGGCTCCTTAGAAGCAAAGTATTAAGTAATGAGGGGTGGTTCATTAATGTTTTCATCTTACTCTGACGACAACAACTTGTAGCTTTCCTTTTATCTACTTTTGATGACACAGCTGTAACTACAATCATACTGGCTGTACAGACCAGGAGAAACTTTAGCCATTCCCGTCTTCTTTCCAGGATCAAACGCACGATTTTGAAATCTGATATGATCAGAGCCCCTCTGTGTCGTATTGTGAGAAAGGCAGCTTAACCTGTTCTCCTGATGGCTCTAAGACTATACTCCGTCTCACCTCTCTGCTTGTGTCTGGTTTACAAGTTGCAACATGCATCTTCCATACATAAATACTGCTACTGTTTCAAAACCTTGGCTGAAGCAGAAAAAGATGTAGCCCTGCACTACAGCCATGCAGCATGCATGCTCATGACTTCTGACTAACCATAGAGCCACAAAGCACTGTGTTTTTATGGGATTCAAAACCAATCTGAAACATGGCAGCAATCCCTGTGGGTTCATTTCAGTTCTGGGTTAACTTAAACATTTATTTAAGGAAATATTGTGTGGTTCCTGATTTCTAGACGTGTCTAAAATAAGTCAACAGTGACAAGATGCATGTATTACTAGCATGTTTTAATTTTAATTTGCTTCACAGGAATATAAACTTGGAAGTAAACAATAAGGTGGTATTTTTGTCTTTCTTACCTTACTGACAGGATCTTGCTGTTGTTCATTTTAAGTTGCACTAATCTGGGCAAGTAGACACCTACAAGATTATCAGATAAACAAAAGCATTTTTGTCACTTTCTTTTAACACTGGATTCATTTTTAATATGTTTTCATTCTTGCCACGTGATTAATCAGCTAATTGCTTTAATCAGATGCTCAGTCTCAGTTGCGTAAAAGAAAACATGCCTGAAGTGGCAAGTGAGAGATGACGCATGCATGTACAGAGTTCTGTCATGCCTGTGCTACTTACATAATCTAGGACTTTTCTGAAAAGCTGAGTCATAGTCAATACGTCTCCCTGCCATTATCTAACAAGGGCTGGCACACCTTAATCTACTCTACATTGTGGACATCCATTATTGTCTGCGTGTTCTGCTTTTTGATCATTAAGATGATCTGTAATGAATCATTACTGTAAGTTGTGTTAAAACTTTCTTGTCACTTGTTAACTTAATTATATCTGAACTTAAATAAAGCTTACTGTATTTTTGTAGCACTGGTCACAAGAATGTTGCTGAGCAACAGTGAGCGCTAATGAGTACACATACAAACAGACACCTCTGCAGTACTGTTTGAAATAATCAGCTATGATATACAGTAATGTCCAAAAGTCTTGAGACACCCCTCATTTCTTTTTATTTTGCTTCCAAGGAGACTTTCTTGTAATTTTTTTCAAAGTGGTCTTGAGTAATAGTTCTCCATTACTGAAGGTCTTTAGAAGTTCTTCTTTGGACATTGACTGCTTTTTCACATATTTTCACTCCAATCTTTGTACCTGACCATTTTCAGATTAATATTTTTGTTTTTGCTGCTGTTGTTTTTTTATAAGCCACTTAACACTTACCTTAAAGCACAAAAAAGGCACCCAACTCAAGAAATGAACGAGTGTTGCATCGACACATAACAAACAACTCAACAAAGAAACAATTTTAAACTGTATCTTTCACAAAAACACATAATTTGTCCCATTTCTTTAGTTGAATCTACAAAAAATGTGAACGATAAAACAGTTTGGCAGGCATAGAATAGAATGTTTGCACTAGCAATGTGATTCTGAAAGAGCTATTAGCTGAACACTTGGCATATCTCAGCATGGTGACCAGTGTGTACTTGAAAAATGTGAGAAAACTGGACAAGTGGAGGATGAAAGAAGAAGTGGCAGGCCTAAAAAACTATCTACAGCAGATAAGCAGTATCTCAAATCATGTCCTTAAGAAATAAGAAAAAATCCACACAAGAACTGGACTGAAAATGAATGCAAACGGGTCTCATGGAGTGATGAATCCAATTTTGACATTTTTGGTTCAAATCATTATCAGTATGTATGGAGGAGGTCAGGAGAGAGGTACCACAGTCCACAGACATAGTGGAGGCTCTGTCATGGTTCCGGGCTGCATTTCAGCCAGTGGTGTTGGAGCTCTTGTCAAAACTAGTGGAATTATGAACAAAGAAAAATCCCGTCCGATTTTTATCCACCATGCAACACCATCTGGAAACTGTCGGATTGGTAGCAACTTCATGTTTCAGCATGACAGTTCCCGAGGACTGCTTATGGAAATTAGAACAAAACCTGCCTAAGAGGGTTCAGGCTGTGTTGAAGAATAAAACTGGTCATAACAAATACTGACTTTCAAGCTCATTTGCTCTGTTTTTTGCCTTATACAGTATACTGTTTTTTTTTAAATTTATCTTTTCACATGCTTTAATAAATCACAGCACATTTTCCCACCAAAATATAAAGAAATGAATGGTGACTCAAGACTTTTGCACAGTACTGTATTTAATCAGTGACATGTTGTATATCTTACCAAAGTTCCCAAGTGTGTTTTCTTGGGTGTCTACACAGATCTCCAGTGAGGTCACATTAGAGAGGTCCCGTGTGCCACACAGCAATTTCTGTAAGTGAAGAATAAGCAACTGACCTGGACTGAATGTGACTGTGTCTTTGCTCCACGTAGTCTGTATCATTCAGTAGCTGCCATTAACAAACACCCATGATTTTGATTGAACAAATTATGTGAAATCTTTGATTTTATTTTCTTCCGAAGTTCAGCTTGAAACAGTAGTATGCCCACTAGGTGCTGCCTTTTCTCCCATGTACTATTCAGAGAGGAGTTTAATGGGCATAGGAGACAGCACTCACAGAATTATTTATGTAAACATGACAAGGGTGTACAACAGTGATAAACACTGACTGTATTTTTAGGTACTTACCAACTTCTCTGGGGAAAGATAAAGTTCCACTGGTGTGTCAGAGTCCTCACAGTGTTTAGCTGCAGGAGTTGGGTTTATGGAGCCTGAACCACTCAGCTCAGTCACCATGACCCGTGCGGTACCAGGCCGGACCTCCTGGGGCACAGACCCATGACAGCAACTCATCTCTCACGCTGTGTAAAATACACAATCATAGAGTCATATTTATGACAACAAAGCCGTACTGCGTGGAAAACAAAAAGGAAGCAGTGAGCAGTGCCTTCTCTTTGTGTAGCGCTAAATAAGCAATAACTGCCTTGGTTACATGCTGATATAGACACGGAAATATTACATTGCAATTATGCTAAGACTATGTTTCGCCTTTTGCAGAATTGTTGCGTCTAACTCAATACATAGTCTATACAATGTCTTGACATTCAAACATACATACAGAGAGCTTACAAGCAAATGTTTGCTTGCCAACCACAGACGACTTCCTGGATACGGCACTAACAGACCCGTGGCTCACTGGGATATGTAGTACACGCGAGACAGTTAAATGAAACGCTCCGGCGTAATTCTTATGGTTAAAACTCGGCTGACCTGTTAACCTTTCGCTTTAATAAGGATGTAAACTCTGCATCTGGTGCTGCCTTCAAATGCTAGCTACAAACGACAGTACATTACAAAAGTCTTGAGTCACCCCTCATTTCCTTAAGTTTTGCTAGAACAATTGAAAACAGGTGTAGCAATTTACTGAAACGTGCAAGCATACATAGAAATACTTAAATAAATAAATCTATAATAAATAATAAATATATATGGCAAAAACAGACTTTGTACATTTCTGTTGTATTGTTCTATTATTTCTTCTTCAGGAATCATTCTCTGGGTTTCTTCAAGTATGCTTTACTGCACTGGCAGTGTGTTTGGGATCATTCTGTTGAAAAATGAAGCTGCTGCCAATCAGATGCTTTCGAGATGGTATTACACAATGGATCAAAATCTGACAGTACTTTTCTGCGTTCATAATTCCATCAATTCTGACAAGATCTCCAACACCACCGGCTGAAGTGCATCCCCAAACCATTACAGTGCCTCCACTGTGCAGACTCCCACTTTTGTACTTCTGTCCCGACCTCCGTGCATTTAAACCATAAATTTTGAATTTGGATTCATAACTCCATCAGACATGTTTCCACTGATTTTTAGTCCAGTTGTTGTGTATTGTGGCATGCCCCAGCCTTTTCTCCCTGTTTCCCTACATGACAGCCACCCTTCCACTGAGACCATTTCTGATGAGGCTTCAGCAAACAGTAGATGGATCAGCTAGAAGGCCAGATGCATCTCTCAGTCTCGTGTCAGGTCTTTGTCGGACTTCTTCCTGTTTCTTAATTACATGACGTTGATCGTTGAAGAGGTTAGAAACATTGGTACTTACAGTGTGCAAATAACGGTGTTTTGTGTCAAAATCGAAAAACCCTGGCACTTACAACCTAGTGAGTTTTAAGTACTGAAGCAAAAAAAAAGTTTTACAATCATCCCTGGTCTCCCTTACCGCAGAATTGCGACATCGTCCTTGGGACTATAACGGGTTTTCAAACTTCAAACTTTTGTGTCACCACAAAAGAAGAAAAAAAACTGAGCTCATAATGTTTTGGAAAGTTTGGTGATTTACGTTTTTTATATGAAATTCTCCGCCATAATCCTCGACCAAAACAATGACAGTCAGCTGTTTTTTTATTATTATGTTTTAACAGAGGTTTGGTTGATAGTTACTCAGTGGCGAAGGGTTATTCTGGGGAAAGTTTGGATTGTAGTAATAAAATCTGGCAATCAGATGAATTAAGTTGGCATTCATCACTTTCACGTTTTTTGTTTGTTTTTTGTTTTTGTTTTTTGTTTTTTTGTTTTTTTTTATGAATTCAGATTTACGTGCCTCTTTTAAATACTCAGATTTAGTGGCCTTCACAATCGAGTTGCCATATTTCCGACAGCACGAGAACGCCACGGTAACATGCTCGGTAACCGGGGCGGATCTATGTTTGATAGAGCTGGGCGTGGGCACTACACTCCTCATCCCCTCCACTCTCTCTCTCTCTGGAAGCACATTGTTCAACGCGGTCACATTATAGGACCCAGGACCAATGAATGCCTTGGCGCAGTTTAGCTACTGAAAATTAGTTTCTTACATTGAATCGGACGCAGATACCTTCAAGACAGCGGGGAAGGAGACCCGGAACATTTTTTCCCCCGATTTCAGCTTAGAAGCAAAACAATTGAAAGATTTCTTCTTCCTCTCCAGTAGAAACGTCGCTCCTGTCGCCAGTAGACCCCTGCTTGTTGTAAGTGTACTGTACACATCCCTGCGTACGAAATTTGTCGTTTTATTCCGAGAAATGTTGCTCTCTGAGGTGCTTTCTGTATTTTGGGCACTGCTGGAGATTGCGGTCCTTACAGAAAACACGTTAGCTAGCTATCATAACATTTTAATTCACACCCGGCGAGCTTGACTGTTATCCTGCGAAGAACTCGGTTTTCTTTTAACCCTGCCGTCATAAAATACATTTTGCCTAGCCCTGAGTGTGTTAAGCCAATTATGTATTTTTGATAAGCAGTCTTGCTTGAGTTTGGGTGTTAAAACTTGGTTATAAAGGGATAACATGACCCTCCTGGATTCCCCCCTTCATCTCACTTTGAAAGAGAAACCGAAGGTTTTGAAATGTACGTTGCAATAGATGCAAATTTACTTCTTGTAATGTAAGGAAAAGACTGGAGCAGGCTGTGATGTTGCTGGTCTCGATAGTGGCGTCAGAGACAACTGGGGTGACGCCCCGTCACACTGAATAAAGCCTATTACTGCGGAAGTGAGATTCCATTACAAGGCATTTACAGAGATGATCATTTCAACTCTCATATCTAATAAAAATGGCAAGTAAGGTAAAATAGATGGAAAAGGTAGCACTAATCGCTTAAAGAAGGGCCATGGGAGCTCTTGGACAGCAAACAGTTTACCTACCCCAAGCTGACTTAAATGCATTCAGCATTCAAAGTAGTATCAAACATTGGAGTGTCCTTTTAGGAAACACAACAGAAAGTGTTTCACTCTTGTGCTTATTTGGGGTTTTTTTTTTAATGCAGTTTCACTGTTCTTTTTTTTTTTTTTATCTACCACATCATCACATTTGCTGACCAAAGTATCGTATATGAAAGTCATGATCATGCAAGTGACTGTGCATTAGTCTATATGATTATGAGAAGGAGGTGCTGTGTGAGTAAATATTGGCGTTAGTGTCTGCAGCATTTTGGGAGGCAGCAGTTAAGGCAACTGGAAAACAGCTGGAGGTGGTCCAGCGATTGAGGTGTGAGGTGAATGTGTCTTCTTTTTCTTTGAAGCCTTTATACAGCCAAGCAGTAAGCGTGACTCTCCTAGAAACTGAGATTTTACTAATGACAGCTTCTCCTGCTGCATTTTACTTGAGGCTTAAAGAAGACTCTAGATAGGTTTCTGTGTGTGGTTTGTTTCTTGAGTCACAGTCTTTCTCCTGATTCATTATTAAGCTAATAATCCCAAGGGAGTTTAACTTAATTGTGTTTTTTCTTTGGAAAGCTGAATGGACAGAGGGTTGAATCCTCTCGAGGTTGACTGGAAGCTATGTTTATGTGACCCACAAGGTAGCTTCTATGCTTTTTCATTGTCTCACAAACTAAAACAATTTGATGAAATTCACGAGTCAACTTTTGGGGTTTTGGGGTGTTTGGTGTTTAATGATAACCCTTGTAGCGCCTCTAACGGGCAGGCCTTTGTGTGGAAGTCAGCTGGCCTTTTTATCTCTGCTGCAGCCTCCACCGTCTCAGCCTGTCCTACAAACTAAAAGGGTGACCCAGTAGGGAAAAGGTCACTTAGACTCTAGTGTCTTTCAGAACAGCAAAAAGGCTACTTTATATAGTAAAAATGTAGACACTGGAGGAAGAATTGTTTAAAGGAGCAAAATTCAGTTTTGATATTTACCGTGGCTTTAAATTCTAGGGAAGAAAGTAAATCCTGCTTTTAACTATGTTATAGCCAGTTTGACTCCCTTTTGGATTGACAGACTTAATCAAATTTGAACCAAGCCCTCTCTAGGTTGTGTTTCACTAGCTTGAGAGCAGAATAGCGCTTTGTTCCCTAGCTGCTGGTCAACACTTACTGTTTGGATGCTGTTTAGAAGAATGATGTCACTGTAAAGCAGTGGCAGGGTGGGGTGCGCTATCAAGACTTTAGGATGGGTCTTAGAGTCTCAGTATTTGACTGTGACACCTCCCTAGAGAGGGTCTCCTTACCATCATCACTCCATTAAAAATCTGTTATCTCTGCAGTGGGCTTGTGGCTCTGCCAGTATGGATCCTTTAACCAATTAAGCACTTAAATGGAGACCAGAGTGCATGTTGAGGAAGATGGTCATCCATGTGCCTCGCTTCTTGCATCGTGTGTGTTGCGATGATGAAAACAACGAAAAAGATGTGATGAAGTTTGGCTCGGAGGATTTTCATTATCGTTAATGTTTTTTCAGCTTGCTCTTATACCCTTCCGTTCCATGTTTGCTTCGCCGTTTGCATATAGAGAGAGTAGTCTTCTCCCTAACTCGCCAATGACCTCTCTTGCTACCATCTCAATCGCTGCTCTTTGCTTGCACCCTCCGTAAGCTGTCATGTAAGATTATCCTTTTGGTCCAGGCGAGGCTCTAGGGTTTCAAAATGAACTGTTAATTTCAGACTGGTGGCGGTGTACTATAAATAATCCTAAACTCAAACATGCTAAATAGTCCCCCTTGATCATATTAGAGAGCAGCTCTACAAAGGTTTTCGGAAGTTTGGAATGGGATATGTGCAGACTGTGTGACTGCTGTGGCAGATTTATTACCGTTCCTTCTTGATTGACTAACACAAGTCAGCCTGCTATAGGATTATTATTTTTGTCACATATGCACAATGTGTAAAAAGAGAAACAGACCATTACCATATCATGAATGCATGTTTTTACATCTATGCAAATATGGATTGCACAGTTTAACCATAAGCTGACACTAACTCCACTAGAATATGAAAATCAGGATTGCAGAGGAGATGATGAGGATCTATTGTGTGTGATACAGCTATGGGAGCAGCATGCCCATCTGTGTGCAGAGGACAGAAAGGCTTAGACAAAACGTTCTTTTGCTTAGTCCCTGTGTGTGGATGAAATTGATGCAAGCGCTGATGATTTTGACCTCCAGAGGTTGTGTCCTCGGCTCTCCTCTCTATCTACACAAAGGCCTGCTCAGTATGAGCCCCTCCTGACAACAAGTGGCTGTAGAAACACGACAATGTCTGTGTCAGTGATTGATTTTTGCTATTCATCTCCATATGTATATGTGGATTATTAATCAGGAGCTGACATGGCCTAGTTTGAGAGAAGACGACTGTCTGCTTTCCTTCCTCTGGAGTCCCAGTAGCGGTGCATGGATGTGTTGAATTTGCATTTTTAGGCCGTAAATATCACTGGCTTGGCAGGTGTACACTTGAGATCTGGTAATATAGAAGAAATACTCTAACCAACTGTGTTAAAGGTTGGAGAACTGTATATGATAGTGTATTTAGTATTAGTATTAGGACTTCCATATTGATGCATATTGGGTAATAAACAGGCATTTCGTGGGTATTTCTGTGTGAATCTCACATAGGCTTTGGCACCTTATTTTTGCATTTTTCTTTTCATCCTTTTGAAAGAAAGTCTTCCCAGGATGATTTACTTGCTCTTATTTTAATATCTTCACTGCTGCTACCCCTGCTACTCCTTTCAGTCTCGTCTTTCCCTACTGGCTGACTGTCCAGGTCGCTATTGCTACAAATAGAATATAATTCTGCAGAAAACAATGCACTGATTATTACCTTGACACAAATGTGAGGCAGTAACTGAAAATAAGATGTATAACTGCTTACCAGTGAGGCTGGTTATCAGTGAACCCCTGAATAACAATAATGTGAATCTGTGGAACATTCAAGGCTTGCTGACCAAGAGTATGGTTAAGTATTCGCCTGTAGTCATCAAGTGTTTCATTATTTATGATGGCAGATTTGTCGTACTGTGTTTTAGTGAACTGGAAAAATCAAATCTATTGTCTTCGATCTAAAAGACCCGCTTATAATTTAACATTTTATTGTGTGCCCACACTGTTTCTGCTCACTGTGCGCCTATACTAAACATTAAATAGTTGCTGATGAGTCCTTGCCCTGTCTGGAGCTTGAGTAGCTAAAGGTGCTCCAGCATCTGTCTGCCCCACACAAGTCTCTGTTCTTCACACAGCTGCTGTTTATTTGGTTAGAGGGGGCTCTGAGGAGCTAGGCTGGCTCTGCTACTCTACCACAGTCTCTGTAGTCCAGCCAGGGCAGGCTGCACTGTGTACCAGGCTGATTTATTTACACTGAGGGAAAAGGAAGCTAAATGTTTAACCACAAGTTTGAGGGGTCAGTATAATTCCCTTCCTGTTGTGCTTCAGAATTATAGCAGTGAGGGTGTTTTGACAAGGAGGTCATTGTTGATAATGGCGATGGTTCTCAGAGCTACCTGTTTCATTAAGGTGAAGCAGTGGCTTATGGGATGAAGGATGTGGTGCAAGAGCATGTGTTTGTGTGTGTGTGTGTGTGTGTTTGTGTGTGTGTGTGTGTGTCTGTCGGCTAAATGACTGTGTCCTCAACTTAGCAAGTCTGCTTGTCTCTCAATCATTAACATCATTTCACTCTTGGCTAATCTTATTCGGCCCCGACAGCACAGGCACACACAGCTCAGACACAAATAACCCAAACAGTTGTTTTGTTTTGTTTTTCAGAGCTGCATGCAGATTCTATTAATACAACACCACACCCAGAGATAAATATAGAATGTCTGTTATTTTTCCTCTCCACAGCTAAGTTAGCCTTATAAGTTTGGTTTTCTTTTGAAATGCTGTGTCTTGTCCAGTTATTGACCTGCCCACAGGCTGTGTTTATGATATGTCACCTGTTATTTCTCTCTTTATACGAGTTTAAGATTCACTCCAGCTCTCTCTTGCGCTTTAACTCCTTTGGGAGTTAAAGCGCAAGAGAGGAGAGGGTGTGAGTGTTTTCTGCTCAGGTCAACTGAATCCCTGATGTTTACACTCTTTAGTGAGCAAGTAGTTTGTGTAGCAGCTATAACACGGAGTGCATTTTATGTGAGGGATGACATACGGTTCCCCGAGGAAGGTAAAAGAGCATATGTGAACTGTGGTGCTCATGAAATCCTGACAGATTGATTATACACTGTTGCAGGTGGTGCAGGTTAATGATTTTCCTCTTCAGGACCATTCAGCAAAGCGAGACACTATTAATGAGCATGTGGAGATGTTTAACCCCATGTGCCCATCTTTTATGCTAAATGGCTTCATCTGTAATATGAGACATGAGTAAAAACTTTTGAGGAAGAGACATTTAAGGTTACACGGGGTGTAAGGGTGGGGCAGATGTACATAAAAAGTGTGACAGCATAATGTTACTCTGATGTCATTAAGTTAGTGTTATTAGTCAGCCTATAATATGCCAAATTCCACCTTGAATATTTTTATTCTGGGACTTGATTAGAGTTGTTTTGCATTATTCACAGTTCAAAGTAATTCTTATTTATTTCATGGAGCCCCTCAGTTTATCATCCACCGTCTGAAACAAGCTGTTTTAGCTGCTCTCCCTTTAAGGTCACCCTCCCTTTAAACCAGCTTTCTTCTGATTGTCTGTTCCTCCCAAACACAATGTTTGAACAGCAGGTGAGGGGTGCTGCTGTGCTCACAGCCAGAAAACAAGGTGCCTGAAATAACCAATATTAAGGATATCCCCTCTCACTGATTATAATAAAGAGCTAAGAGTATTAAAAAAACTGTGTGAAACCCAGCATTTAGAGCAGTCTGAATCTCGAGCTTTTGGCTCACAGGGATTACTTTTTAAAACTTTGACCATGATTAATATGAGCCTCCACTATTGTAACCACATATGTGATAGGAAAGGAAGAAATCCATATCACAATACACTTTAAATTTGTTATTTTATATTACTTATATTACTTTATTTCTAGTTTTGTTATTTGGAGGTGGTATAAATGCATCTAAAGGTGAGTTTTTGGTCTGAATCGTCAAACAGAAAGTGAAACTGTGCTGCTATTAATAGCCATTGCTTTCTACCAGGTACAAGGGTTCTCAGTTATTTCCCTCTGAGGTCTATAACCAGATATGACACCATTATTATACCATGCATTATTAGTATGATGTCAAACTGTAACCACAGTACAGTCAGGTAGCTGCTATGGACCTCCAGCAGACTTTACTTGTGGTTAGTCATAGATTTGTAGCTGATTTAATATTATAAAATTTACACAAGAGGTTCATGGCACGTCTGACTCTGACTTAGCAGATATTAAGTCATTTTTAGGTCATGGATTTGGTAACTTTGTAGTAAACTGGCCATAAGATGAGTCACACTGTGCCACAGACCATAATGGAAACACCCATATGACTACTTTCTCTTTAACACTGGTATTTCACTGACCAGCAGTGGTGTGGTGGGGGATGATGTCAGGAGATCTTTGTGTGTGTGTGTGTGTGTGTGTGTGTGTGTGTGTGTCTTTGTACTGGCTTGTGTCTGTACACAGATATACATATAGTACTGTATTTGTGTACAGACACAAGCCAGTACAAAGACACATACTTGAAAGTTAGATCTGTAATATTGAAATATACAAAAACTCTTCTGCAAATTTCCTAATTTTTTTGAGCACACCTAGACTAAAAACCATTATGTATATGTGTCTGCTTTTTATCTGTCATACCACAAAGAAATGTCTATTAGGCTGGTCAATAAAATTCCAATTAATATTTGGATAATTTGGATTTTCTTCTGGCTTTGGAAATGTGGAGTAGGCCTAATAATTTCTCCTGAAGGTTGTTTTTACCTGCATTGTGTGCAAGTTTCAGGTAACAGAAAATGCATATCACTTAGGTGTCCTCAAGAGACTTGTATGTTTCTTTAATAACGTGCCTTGATTTATGGTCAAATTGAACCTGTTCCATTGAGTACACCTATTAAGTGGGTTCAGTGGGTCCATAGGGGGCAACTGTAGGCACACCTGGAGTCATAAAATCCTCTTGTAGGTCTCTCTTGGATGGATCGCTGTAGAGCGAATCAACAAGAAATGCTTCATGACAACAGTCTAGTGAATAGAGATTTACCTCATTGTTAAAATGAAACAATGGAGCAGTTTTGATTACATTATTTATTTTTGTCACTGTGTATTCAGAGGTTGACCTGAGTAATCGAAACCCTGCGTGATAAGGATCTATCTGCCAGCGTGATGCCCCTCCTTTTTCTCTCTTGCTCCCTCTCATGCACACTTTCTGCTGCTCACACTGAGCGGGAGAGGATTGGAACATTGAGTACCTTCAGCACATTTTTCACATTCCCCTTTGAGGGTCTCAACCACAGCCCCACTGCATACACACACAGACACTCTTCAGCATACACAAACCACTCATGTTTCTCACCAATGGGCATTAATGGTATTGTCATACGTTTTGTCTGTACCACAGATTAACAGACATGTCATAGCTGTGTAGTGCTTGTCAAAACTCGGTGTCACGTTTATTTTGGTCAGTGTGCTAACCTCCGCCTTCTCCTTTCTCCAGCAGCGGTGTGAGTGTGTGGTTGAGCTGCAGCGGCAAACATGACGGAGTATAAGCTGGTGGTGGTGGGAGCTGGAGGTGTGGGCAAGAGTGCACTCACCATCCAGCTGATCCAGAACCACTTTGTGGATGAATATGACCCCACCATAGAGGTATGACTTGCTTCTACATATTCTGTGCATTATTCAGCTGGCAGTCATCTTAGAGGAAATGTGACAATTAGGCTGATCATATTCATTAAAAATGAATTATTTCCCCTTAAATTGTTGTGTGGTTCTGTAGCACTTTTTTAAAATGGTAATGCAGTCTTTGTGTAATTAAGTGTTTTATATAAATGTCCATGCCCACAGTCTAAACCAAGTTACTTTAATTAATTGCTGTGGCAATTCTCCAAATAACCAGATTTGAAAGAAATCCATAATTTTGCTGTAAGAAAAAAAAACACATTTCTCCACCTTTTATTCTATATTTTCCTAAAAATAAGACACTGGTAGATATTGCAAAGAGAAGAGGAAGTGCCAGTAAGAATGTCTTCTCCTCTCTTTTCCTCCCTCTCTGTCTCCACTCTATCCCTCTCTTTCTCACCACGCCTGCCTCTGGCCAGACAATGTCCTTTTTGTGTATTTGCATTCCTGGCCCCTATGCTCTAACAAACAAAGGGACAGCACTCCATGTTTTTGTGACTGCATGTTGGAAGGCTAAACATTGGCTCTGATACCCTGCTCCTCTGATCTCTTGATTTTCACTTGACCTGAAGATGAGCAGGGAATTTAATAAAAGTAACTGAAGTTGATTACAGTCGATCAACATTCAGTTATTGACAGACGTATCTGTGTCCTGTGACATCATCAGTAACGGACGACCCGTTGCATTAAAGCCCACATGAACCGTCAGTTATCTTTACCACTTCCCTAAACATCTTTTTCTGCAGGACTCGTACAGGAAGCAGGTGGTAATAGATGGGGAGACCTGCCTGTTGGACATCCTGGACACTGCAGGTCAGGAGGAGTACAGCGCCATGAGGGATCAGTACATGAGGACGGGAGAGGGCTTCCTATGTGTCTTCGCCATCAACAATACCAAGTCTTTCGAAGATATTCACCAGTACAGGTGTGCCTAAAGTAATCCAAAGAGGGAAAACTGGCAAATATGCATGTCAGTATTTCTTGGCCAGATCATAGGCCTGTTGCGGTGGAACTTTGACACAAAATCATTTCTGTTATTTTTCTTCTTGGCTTCTCTGGATGTGCATATGCAGTGTGTGTTACAGGGACTCCCATGGGGTCTGGAGCAAAAGAGGTTTATATATGTGTGTGTGCCAGCTCTCTGCAGTAGTTGGTGATGTCATGCTGTAGCATTTAACACGGCTAAAGAAAGCTTAGCTCCCAACTGGAGGCTTACAGCACGATGCCAATGAAATCGATCCTGACTCAATTAGAGGAGCAGGGAGAGGTATTGCTCCCAAGGACAGGGAAGGAGAAAGGAAGGGGTGAGAGTTTCAGCTGGAAGTGACAGTGTTTTCTCTCTTTTCCAGATTTTGACTTTCTCATCACATTAGATACCCACTTGCTGGTCCTGCATGTGGCGATTAAAAGAGGCTGCATTTTAAGCTACAGTTTTGCAGGATGTGTAAGAGTATTAAACACACACTTTTGTTTGGCCTGTTGCCGTTGCAAGTCAGCTTTTTTTGGACACTGCTTTAACATAACTGCTGTTAAACCATTCTGCTCCTTGTGAAGGCATGCAGTGATCTCTGGTTCAGTGTCCAGTTAAAGGTTTTGAGTTGTTTAAACATCTGTTGTCTGTATTTAAAGGCAAGGATAGTTTGTATTATAAAAAAAAACCTTTTGGCATGTACTTGCATGTACTGGCACTGCATGGTGTAGCAGTGTTATACCATGTGTAAAAATACCAAATTAAGAACAATATATGTCCTTAAATCATGAAACTCATTAGACTTTAAGCACATGCCTCACCAGCAAATATACAGTCAGCAGTCTAAATGGGGTAACATGTTTGCTGTGACATCAAAACTCAGAGCAAGTGTGGTCATAATTACCATTAGCATTATTGACCGCAGAGGGGTTTGGCTAACTGTAGGGGAAGGCTATACTGGGGCTGATTGAGAAGAAAGGCAAAGCTGATGGAGTGGTCTGACCCTCTTACTCAGTTCCCCCTGGCTGCATGGTGTTTGGCACTTGCTGCTGTAGTGATGAGGTAATGCTGTTTGCCGCCTGCCTGTTGTCCACCCACCCTCCCTCTTCCTCTCCACCTCCCTCTTTCCCTCTCCACCTCCCTCCTTCAGCAGTGCAGTACAGCCCAGCACCAGTAGGCCCTGGGTCTTCCTCTGGGTCCTAAAGTTCCCTGGGTGGCTGGTTCTCCAGAGGTGGAGCTGCTGTTGGTGATGATGCTGGGAGGATCTCAGACAACAGAAGTGTTACTGTGGCTAAATAAAGTGCTTCGAGGCAGAAAAAAATTGTAAACTAAGTAAGAAAACTAACTGAATACTAAATTTTGCAATTTTCTTGTTTTACAATGCAGAGAACAGATTAAACGTGTGAAAGATTCCGATGATGTTCCCATGGTGCTTGTGGGAAACAAATGTGACCTCCCCGCACGCACGGTGGACACAAGGCAAGCCCAAGAGCTTGCTCGCTCCTATGGCATCCCCTACATCGAGACCTCTGCCAAAACACGACAGGTAGGCAGTTTGCATGAAGTACAAACCAACATAAAGCTTTTCTGTTGAATAACCCTTTTCTCTTGTCCTGCCTCTTTATATGGTGTTTGAATCCTTAAGCTTTCCTTAAATCCTAATTTTGCTGCATCATTATGTTATCTGCAAGTTGTGTCAGTGTTCTTATTTGGGCTCTGTAATTTGACATTTTGCAAGCATGTTCATGCACATCATACAGCAGACCATGCGGTATGATGTGATTTGTGTTGCTGGGAACATTTTATTATGCTGCAGGCAGTGACTCATAGCCAGGTTACCTTGGCTTGAGAACAGAACTACAGTATTTGGAAGGCCTCATAAGGACCAGTTGCCTCACAGCTCCCACTGTCCGTGACTCAATGTGACACCTTATGTAGGTACATACAGACTCGCATTCATCGCTGGACCTGCAGAATGTCTGTCACTCAAAAGGAAATACAAGGAGAAAAGTAGTCTTTTTAGTCATCATGATTTCTTGACATTTTTAATAATTCTCAGTGTTGGCAATAATTAAGGTTGTCATGGTAATGTTGCCAAGTGGTGAGTACACCTAATAGGTTTCTGTCAGTTATAAGATGTACATTTAATATACCTGACTTGTAAGTAGTCATTTTAAGTGCCTAGATTTTTCTGTAACCTTTCTGTGTGTTTGTGTGTCTTTACAGGGAGTAGAGGACGCCTTCTACACACTGGTTAGAGAGATCAGGCAGCATAAGCTGAGGAAGTTGAACCCGCCCGATGATAGCGGTCAGGACTGTATGAGCTGTCGCTGTGTGGTATCGTGATGCAGGTGAGGAATGACATGCACTGTAATAGTCACCAAATCAGTTTGATATGCTGGAGTGTGAGTATATGGGATTCATGAGGGAGTATATTTTGAAAAATAATGTTCACCCTACCAGTAGCGCTAGTAGGACTTGGAGATCAAGGCAGATGGTAGCCCAAAGCCCTAATGTGACGCTTTATGCTGGTTTCACCATTAATTGTTGACCACCTGTGTCTCTGTTTAGATGATGGCTCATTGCAAGAAAAAGAAAATGTGAAAGAATTTCGGTTTAAAACTTTAATTCTGTCTTGTATCATGTCCTTTCCCAGCTCACTGCTACACGTTGAGGAGAAATGCTACAGGGCAAAGTGGCAGCATGGACTTACGGACTGAAAGATGAAACAACTCAATGATGAAACATAAACTTTTCTAACAAAAGAGGATGATTGAAGCAAAGGCTCTGACAGAAACCACCAGGGCTGACTGAACTATAGACTTATATGGAAAGGAGAATATTGGAGTGTTGCCTAAGTGACTAGCCGAACTAGCCTGGTCTGGTCCCTTCTTTTTTGTTGGTCCACATCGACCTGTGAGCAACACCACTAATGACTCTTTGTCAACTGAAATGTGGCGTCGCTGGGTAGCTCTACAATTTTCATGTTAACTTATTGTTTTCAGTCTCAACACTGGTTATTGGGGGGGGGTATCTCACCTCCACCCTCCTTGAAAGCCTAATTCCACCACCCCACCCCCACCTAGCTGCTGGAAAGACTGACTGACTTCAATGGAAAGGACTGGAATGGACTTTCAGTTAACCCAACACCTCTCATGCTAACCCACCCCATTCCTGCTTCACTCTACCTGCCTTTGGTTTCTTTTGAATGGCGATGAAATTCCTTTGCTTTCCTGGGTACAGGGGGTGGAGGCTAACATGGGAAAGACTAATTTTGTTTTTTTGTTGTTTTTTAACAATTAGCCTACCTTTAAAAAAAAAAAAATCTTTGATTTTGTATTTGATATGGAGCATTTATTTGTGATTGGCAGTTTTTAAAGTGTTTATTTCAGCTGGCGACTGGTTTGGCATTTTTGTTGCCCTGCCTGAGGTAGTTAAAGTTCCTTTTGGACTAGATACCTTGAATGGAGAATATATAGATAGATGGCTTCCCAGAATGCAGCTGCCTTCTCTTTACTGAAGTTCATTGCGAGTTGTCTTGTGAAATAATAATAGTAATGATTAGTGTACGTAGATTCTGGTGCAATAGAGTAATTTACTTTCCAAATTACAAATTGGGAATAAACCCTCTGTCACGACTACTCATTTTCTGTTCTACTTTTGTTTAAGAACGGGAGGTACAGTGCATGAAAATGTAGTTGTTGTTATCTTTGCAGTTGCAAAAGCAGGATAGGTTGCCTATAGAATGGGATAAATACCCTAAAGTTGACAGCCAGTTGATTTTTTTTTCCTGCATTTCATTTCGGTAACTGTCGGGTGTACAACTTTTGTTTACTACATGATAATAACAGCTATTTTTAGATTGCAAGAATCACTCCTTGTGGACAATAAGGCTCAGGAATTGGTGTCCAGGAGGATATTTATCGGTCCAGGAAACCAGGGTTAAGGGATGTCACAAGTTAGTTTTGCAAAGTGTAATTCACAAGTCCTGCCTCAGAGTAAAACTTCAGTTTTTCCACACACCAGGCTATCCTCACACTGCTCCGCTCTATCTGCCACTTTCAGCTTTTCAAAGGAACAATATCAAGTCAGGTGCTAGTCATGTCAGAACCATATTTACTGTATATGTGGGACTATTTGTGTGTAACAGGCATTGAGTAGTGGGTTATGGGTGTGCATTGCTTTGTGTTTCTTATTACAGACAGGCTTGCGCGCTCCATTATATTAATTTGCTGCCCGAATTAAAGGCAGATCTGTGTTTACTTTTGCCTCATCTGTTAGCTAGTTTGTACCTCATGTATGCAGCAAAATCTACCAGAGATGGTTATCTGTTCAGTTTGCTGTATTGTTTGTTTGTTTGTTTGACTACATGTACAAAAAAAAAAAAAATGCACAAGTGTGTTGACTTTAGACATGCGCTGTACAGCATTTGAAAGATAAGTCCCTAAAAACACTACGCAGACTGGGTTTTCTGTAGTAACAAACTTTAAGAGAACCCAGCATAAGCCAATTTGTCATAATCAAATATTCATGACATTTCAGAGCCCATTACATTGGAACATGTGATAGTAATTCCACAGAATTGTTGCATTTACCACAGATTATATCTAGATTACAGGAGTTCACTGAATTGGGTATGTATTGAGATGTACTGAGTACTAAACACTGTAAGTCAGTTGTGGCACCATGCTTCAAATGCAAACCTCTGATGTTGTCTGTGAAAGATAACAAACGTGGCCATTGTCCTCTTTCAAAGGAAACTGTTCATTTTTGACTTAATTGATTTTGTACAGGTAAAATAACTCTTTCACTCCCGCCATTGCTTACAGAAAGATGACCAGTGTGATTACCATCTGGATGATGGTGGTCAAGTTATCTGTTCTTTTCTCTGCTTGGAGGAAGAATGTGAACTGTGAATGTGTTTGAGTCTCTTGATATTGTTTGAAAGAAGCCTTGTTTTTAAAATTTATATTGCTGACATTATTTGAGGGATAATCCTTGGGGCCCCCACATTTGGCTGTGTTGTACCCAACTTTTATTTTTTATCCACTGTCCTCAGACATTTTATTGGAAAAGGAGTGTGGAGTTTGTAATATGTAATTACAGTCCTTGTGGTATCCTTGTTAATCTTTAAACTGTACATCCGTGATAATAATACCATAGAATTTCACAAATCTATGCATTCAGATTACCATTGCATCAGAAAAGCATCATGTTGTCGCAATATTCAGCCAGTAAACCACCAGTAAATGTGTCTGAAAACCTGGCGAGCATGACAAAGACTTGAAGGAACATTGGGGGTTTTGCACAAGGATTCAGTGGGCTCAAGGGCTTGTTTCTCCCCTTGCAAACTGTGGAATGGATGCGTGGATGGATTTTGTGAAAATGTCAACTGTTTAGCTATTTAAGATGTATTTACTCTTTGAAAATGTGGCAAATGTATTGCAGGACAGGAATAAAGATGTCAAGATGAAACTGTATTGGTCCACCTAGCACCAAACTTTTATGCTCTAAAGTTTGAAATTTGCTTCCCCCTGCAGGCCATTGAGTACATCATGTTGTGCCGTAAGAATTAGGAGTTATTTGTTTAAAAAAAAAACAAAAGTAATTATCACTTTTCTCATATCATAAAAGATGATGACATATATAGATATTCTTGACAAATATTTTATATTTTCCCGTCTCTAAGGAAGGATGATAATGTACAATAGCATGCAGTCTAAATAATATGAGAAAATACAACTAATGAGAATCTGATGAGGGGTTCAAAGGTCAATCATAAACCCTATGTTTACGCACAACTTATAAAATACTGTATTTACAACAACCTTTAGAATGCACGGGTGAACAGATACAGTATTTTCATTTCTCTAAACCTTACAGTCCTAAAAAGCAAAAATAAATAAATGTTAAAAATGGGATTTTAAAAACAG
>JAMQGT020009908.1:0-15394 GCA_024447675.2 Pterophyllum scalare
GTCCTCCTGTATGTCATCACTGTTAGTTTTCATGTCTTTGTGTTTAGTTTAGTTCTAGTTTATTTCATTGTTGACTTTGTTACTCAGTGTCTCTTGTGTCTTGTTGTGAATTTTGCTGATTCCATTGATTGTGTTAAGCTGTTTGTTATTCTGCTGCTGTTTCATTTCCCCAAATAGCCCCGAGTGTTTCCCTCTGTTTATCCTTCACTCTGTATTTAATCATTATTATTAATCTCTGTCTCTCTTCCACAGCATGTCTTTGGTCCCGTCTCTCTCCCCTCAGCCCAACCGGTCACAGCAGATGACTGCCCCTCCCTGAGCCTGGTTCTGCTGGAGGTTTCTTCCTGTTAAAAGGGAGTTTTTCCTTTCCACTGTCGCCAGGTGCTTGTTCATAAGGGGTCATTTTGATTGTTGGGTTTTCTCTGTAGGATTTGCAGGATTTGTTGCTATATGAAAAAAATTGAATTGAACTGAATTGATTTGAACACACACACACACACACACACACACACACACACACACCAGCATACAGCACAGACGCACCTTTAGTGAACACACAACACTCCACCAGTTAATTTAAACACGGGCACACTGAGGTTTGTCTCATGAAACATTCATGGAGTTGGTTCGAGGGAAAAGACGTTAAAATTATAATTAATTGGTTAAATGATTTACAGACAGACGTCTTTTTACACATCTGTCCAAAACATCTGTGCACACTCTCTCGCTCCACAGTTCCCTCACACGTACTCAGCCTGCTACAACCCAAATCAAAGAGGCGTGGCCAAATTGATTAACAGGAAGATAAACTTCCCCATTAGCAACACCACAATAGATCCAGAAAGTAGATTAATAACACTTGTCTGTTCAAAATATGGACCTATGTATTGCTAGTATATACGGACCAAATGTTTTTGGCAGTTTTTGCAGTCAGAATCATGATCCAAATGTTGTGCCAAACATATTTGCTTTAACCAGGAGAGCTCTATAAATTCTCTATAGGCTTTTTATTATATTTATATTATTTATTCGTTCCTATTACTGTCAACACAATATGACTGCCAGGTATGACAGGCAGGAAGAAATTAGCAAGAAAAAAAATTGAGGGGGAGAAAACAGAAGAAAAAGGGGACAGAGCACAGGGACACATACATATACATATGCATCGAGCATTATGAACACTGCACATTATACAGCAAACAACAATGAAGAAAACAGTTAAAATAAATTGATGTTAAATACATGAAAATACATTACTACAAACGATGTTCACACATCACTGAAATCTGAGAAAAAACATCCAAAAAAGAATAAATGGTGACTTTAAAGTGTGCTGCACATGATGAAGGATGTAAATGTTTCAGAGGAGCTGACTGACAGTCTGACAGCTGCAGCTGCCTCATTATAAATCTGTGACATCATCGCTGTCTCCGCCCTCACAGCCTGTTGACGAGTGAACGACTGTAAAAGCTTCATGTTACATACGGTGGATTTCAGAGCTTGTAGAAACATAAACGTCTGCAGATGAATTCGCTCCTCTGACGCTCTGACAGCCACTTTATGAAGGAGGAAATGAATGGGAGTGTCAGACAGGTGGTTCAGGTGCAGCAGGAGGGGCGGAGTCAGAGAGAGAAAACCTGAGTCTGTGACCATGGTAACTGACTCATGTTAGGGTCACTGACCCATGAGATTAAATAACATGTTTGTGCAGTTTGAACGAGACTCCCTAATGTGCTCTGAGTTTTGTGATATTGTGTAACCTAACGTAGGTGAACTATGACAAAGACCAAATGTATCTCATGCTTCTGTAGGACCTGAACTTGATCTCTGCTTGGCGTGATGTTTGCTGACCTCTCTAATTATAAGCTGTATTTCAGGTGCATTTTTCATAGCTGAGAACATCAAATTCCAAAGCATCTACATGAAATGTCGACCTGAACATTTGTGACTGTTTTCCTTTATTTACTTAGTGCACTCAAACACAGAGAGTAGCTGTTTATGAGGAATCAAAATTAGAAATGACTTCAGACTAAATAAAATACAAGTATTTTTTACAGTGGACAACCCCTCATGACAAACTTATACCAGGAGTTCACAGTGGATGACCTCAGTGTCTCTTACTGTTAGAAAACCTAAGAAATAATAACAGTTTCCCTCAATTGATTTCTAATTTCTAAAAAAAAAAAAATCATAAACAAAATAACTTTGCAATTTCTAAATATTAAAATCAATCACCTCCCCTAACAAGTAAGGTTTTTGTTTGTTTGATAGTTTTAACTTTTTTCCTTTGATTTCTGATCCATTCATCAGAGCTACAGCCAAGTACACCACTGTAGGGGTGGAGACAGGCGTGTTATTGAGCTTCTCTGGAAGGCACGAATAATAATAATTAAGAAAGTGCAAAAAATAAATTATTTATCAATGGAACAATTAACAAATATTATGCAGATATAAGTTTTTTTTGAATGATTGACAAATGCGTAAAATTTGAAAAAAAATGATTTGATTTTTTCAAAGTGAAGTTCACATAACTATTAAAAACACAATTATGATGTTACAAAGTAAAAATAATAAATCTTCTCTGTTCTTGTGTAACTGGTTGTTAACATTGTTCAGAGTCCTGTGTGTCACTACGAAGTCTCTCAGACTGTTCTGTGATGCTGCCCGGAGCTGTTAGGTTTAAATGTTTAATAATCATAATTGGAACAATGTTAGTAAAATCATTTCTTTAAATCCCAGATAAGGTAACAAAAATAAGCTGTACTTACGAGATGTTGGACATATGTCTGAAATTAAAGGGAAAGACAATTTCAGTTTTTGCAACTTTTAAATGCTGACAATCAAATTTTCCCTTAAATCAACTCAGAAATCTCTGCAATAATAATAAATCTGAGCTTTGTACTGCTGCTACTGTTTGACCGATGAACTCTGCTCATGTGAATCGCTCACCTTTCTTCTTCTTGTAAGCAGCAAATCCAATTACGGCAACGAGGATGAGAATGAGAACAAACACTGCAACAGTGATGGGTACCTCTGTTCAACGAAACACAGAAAACAGAAGCTGAGCAGATGAAGCAGGTTAGAACAGAAGTACATTCATCCTACAGTATTTATGATCATGTATGGATTCAGGGAAGTGGATACACAAGAATCTCTATGTTAATGTCTGCTAATGTGACTGGGAACTGTAAGGTTTGGATGGTTTAAACAGTGGAATTCAAAATGGGTTTTCTTAATTATATTAACAGCTCATATCATATAATAATATTATTATATACAAGTGTAGCAGCACAGTGTGGTCTCCTGACTCAGCTGGAGGAGGGAGGGGTGGTTTGGGGAGGTGTCAGCTGAGGGGAATGGCACACCTGTCTTACATAGGTAATTAAGTTCTTGTCTTATAAAGCAGGTGTGGGGCAGCAGAGAGACAGACGCAGATGGGATGCACAGCAGATGATCGCACTAATTCACGAGCAGTCGGCGCTGAATAGCCAGCATTATTAAATGGAGTGAGCAGAAGGGTGTGCACAGAAATGTGTAACAATGAAGAACTGTGTGTGTGTGTGTGTGTGTGTGTGTGTGTGTGTGTGTGTGTGTGTGTGTGTGGTGGACAATCCACTGTATCATCTAACAGAACAAATCAAATGAGTTTCTGTCACCTGCATCAGCACCACCTTGGTTTTTCATCCAGTTGGTTCTGATCACTCTTTTATTCAGTTTGGTTACGATGCTGTCCTCAACACCAGAGAGCTGAAGCACACAGTCGTATCTGCTCCAGTCTTCAGGTGTGACTGATGAAACATTGAGATCAACACTCATCTGGGAGGTCCCATCGTTGTTGGGGAGGATCTCTCCACAATCCACACCTTCATGGATCTCCTCTCCATCTTTCCTCCAGAACATCATGGCTCTATCAGGATAGAAACCTGTAGCGTGGCAGCTGACTGGAGAGGAGGGAGACCTCTGGAGGAGAGACACTGAGGGAAGAACTGGAGGGAAGGAAAATGGGAAAGAGAGGGAGGGGATGGGTGTAAGAAGTAAAGAAAGCAAAAGCAGAGAAGGAAATGAAACAAAAACAGAGATAGTAAAATTCAATAGGAATTTATCACAAAAAAACATCGAGAGTAGTATAGTGTACATGTTTTAAAAAAGTAATATGAGAAATACATGAAAAAAATGTAAATAGAGCGTGTCATTCAAGCTGAAGAGTCACCAGCCTTCCAGCAG
Source organism: Pterophyllum scalare (assembly GCA_024447675.2). Lineage (NCBI taxonomy): Eukaryota > Metazoa > Chordata > Actinopteri > Cichliformes > Cichlidae > Pterophyllum > Pterophyllum scalare. The sequence continues at coordinate 4,225 of JAMQGT020009908.1, forward strand.
TTGCATAAAGCTGTATTATGATGTACTGTAAGCTGAATGTAACCCCAAATGCTTTATAGTCACTTAATACTATATAATACTGGAGCTGTGGAACATGGTCCATTCACACTCAGTGTCCTCAGCCTCTGTCAGAGTGCTGTTGAGGTTCTGCTGGAGGTGGGAGTTGAAGATCTTGCGGACTGGGGCTTCTGCCAGGCGTTCCCAGAGCACCCTCACAACATGTTTAGGTGCATTTAGGTCTGTCCATCTTCCTCCCCGACCACCTGATCCAACTCACCACCAGGTGGTGATCAGCTGACAGCTCAGCTCCTCTCTTCACCTGAGTGTCCAGAACATACGGCCACAGATCTGAGAATACAATTACAAAATCAATCATTTACAAAGCTGACCTGCAACCTAGGGTGTCCTGGTGCCACGTGCACTTATGGACATCCTTATGTTCGAGCATGGTGTTGGTTATGGACAAACTGTGGTTTGCACAGAAGTCCAATAACAAGAAGCTGTTCAGGTTCAGATCGGGCAGGCCGTTCCTCCCAATCACGCCCCTCCAGGTCTCACTGTTTTTACCCACGTGAGCGTTGAAGTCTCCGAGCAAGACAATGGAGTCACCAGATGGAGCACCCTCGAGCACCCCGCCCAGCGACTCCTAAAAGTGTGGGTACTCTGAACTGTCATTTGGCGCATAACAAACAACAGTCAGGACCCTTTCCCTGGCCTGAAGGTGCAGGGAAACAACCCTCTCGTCCACCGGTGAAAACTGCGACATACAGGCAACAAGCCGGAGAGATACAAGAATACCCACCCCAGCTCGTCACCTCTCACTGAGGGCAACTCCAGACTGGAACAGAGTCCAGCCCCTCTCCAGGAGACTGGTTCCAGAGCCCAGGCCATGCGTTGAGGTGAGCTCAACTATATCTAGCTGGTATCTCTCAACCTTGTGCACTAGCTCAAGCTCCTTCCCCACCAGAGAGGTGGCAGTCCATGTCCCAGTAGCCAGTCTCGATAGCCGGGGATCGGTCTGCCCAAAGAGGAGGAGGCCCCGGGATAGACCCAGGACAAATACTGAGGGCTGAGGGAAGAGCTAGAGAGGATATAGAAGGTGAAGGTAACAGTTGTTCCCATGTTTGTTGGAACACTCGGGGCAGTGATGCTCAAACTGGGAGAACAACTCCAGCAGATTCCAGGAAAGACATCCAAGATTTCTGTCCACAAGAGCGCAGTCCAAGGAACAGCTAAGATACTGCACAGTACCTTCAAGCTCCCAGGCACAATTAACCATTAAAGGAATAACCCACCAGGGCTGGTGTCTGTATGCTTAATGTAGAAACATAAAGGTGCATTAATCATATAACTACAGACTTTTTAGAATGACCTTTGTAAATTAATATGTTTAAACAAAGGAGAGCTGGAGACTTGTACACACAGTATTGTGTATTCACACCAAATAACTGTTTTGCTCACCTCTAGCAGGCTCAGGTGGAATCACTGGTAATCTCTATTATTATGAAGCTGTGTGTGTGTGTCTGTGTGTGTCTGTGTGTGTGGTTGCAGTAAGTTACCTCTTGATTCATTAATTTTAACATTAGTTTGAAGGTTTACAATTTTCTTTTTGAAAGACTGAAACCATTTTCAGAAAGATAAACCATTAAAATAAACAGCACTGCATCCATGAAACTGCATCATCTCATGTGATTTTACCTTTTCTTTGCAGGAAGCTTTTTCCAGTGGTCACATATAACTTCAGCGACTGTGGACAAACTGTTGTGAGGATAGCTGCAGTAGCGGTAATCAAAGCTTTTTCATTCCACGCCTGTTGGAAAATGATGGCCTCTGGTTTAAGTGTGATCCATGTCAGAGTCTTCGAATCAAATTCAATGAAACCTTCTCCGTCATAACCATACTGAATCACACCAGTCACCTCTCCAGTGTTTTCATCCCATTCACATCCACCTGTCCTCTGCAAAAAGTGAGCTGAAGAGAGGAAGAAAGAAAACAGACTTAATATTGCACAGTGTGTGACGTATTCTCCTAAATAATTTCAAATGTATCAGTTTTGTTTAGGTATAATTATGATGTCTAATGATCGCAGATGAAGTAAATGAAAAATACTGGACCTCCGCTTTGGTTGAACAGCTCCCTCAAACTCCGAATCATGCTTCTAAAGATGACCGGCTGATTCTTAAAACACAAGTTTTTGTAAGTTTCCAGCTGAGTGTTGTTCTTAAATGCGATTTCCATCCAGTCGTGCCTTGTTTCAAACGTCCTGTCGCTGCTGTCACAGTAAATCACGTTCACACCATCAACTGCTAGAACAGCAAGAAATTCTGAGAAGTTTGGAAGTCCAACAGATCCAGTGATAAAATGCATCAGCGAGTGTGTCGCTGCAGAACAAACAGTGATTATGATGTTAGTAAAGAAATAAATGTAGACACATTATCACAAATGTAGCCAGGTCATTAAAATTCTTCTCTGAGCTACTGTCTTGTCTGGCACTGTGTTGTTTAGCCTACTGCTGTTTTACCTTCCCTTGGCTACGTCAGTCACCATCAGTCTGCTTTTATATCCTGTTTTAGTATAAAAGAGTTATGATTCAGCTGTGTGCTAAGTGCGCTGTTATGCCGAATTTCCACTCATCACAACTCGACTCGGATTTGTTTTGTTTCCATTAAAATTGCGTATCACTTCAGTGTGGGTGGAGTCAAAATGGCAATGTGAGCGGAAGTCACCTGAAATAATTTGTATGTGACTGAAACACGGTTATTAGCTCAGAGACTTCCTGAGACACTTTCTCATTTCTCGTCTGCACCGAGCACAGAAACGTCTGCACCGCGTCATTGGACCACGGTGTTGGTTTGTGTGTCTCCCTTTCCCTCGGGTGTTAAAAATGGAGCATTTAATTCTAGGGAAGGAGTTGCTCTCGTGACTCAGCTAGTGAGTAACAGGCACCTGTTACTACCTGTTACAGTACCCGGTAACAGGACCTAATGGAAAACCCTACAAACCATGCCGAGTCAAGTGGCGCTGAGGAGGCACTGGTGGAAATGCAGCATTAGGTTTTGTGTGTGTTTGCTTATTTCTTTGGGGTCAGGGGTGTCAAACTCAGTCATAGGATGGGCCAAAATAGAAGACACAGTCTGAGTCGCGACTCCAACAGGATTACAAACACATTAAATAAAATATAAAATTATATTTTTTCTTCAGAATTCACAGCAGGAAAAATTAATATATTTCAAGCTGATGAAAATTTGCAGATTTTTCAGGTATACGCTGTCATGTGAATTGCTGCACTTTACAGTTGGAAAAATGCTGCGTAAGCTGTGCAGTGTGTCCAGTTTCTCAGCAAAAAGCGCGGCTGCAAACACGGCGGTGGAGACACGCGTAATCACGAGGTAACACCACCAAAGCTGCAGGACCTTATTAGAGTCTTCATGAGAAAGGCCACCTTTCACCCCGGAGCCCTGCTGACTCTTTTACTTTACTTTAATGAACTTGACAGATTTCCTCAGGTAGCTCATCACACCTGTGTGATAAGGCACAAATGTAGAAGCTATTTCCTCCAGAAAAGTCAGCAATGACTTCAACCTTTGCCTCTTATAAAGTTCACTGTCTGTGTTACAGTGCTCATGGTGTGCTGTGTCTTCAGGACTTTGCTGCGCAGTCTTTCCTGCTGTGTGATGCACTGTCAGCTCACCTGTGCAGGTCTCCCTCTGCACCTTCTCCGGAATCTGTCCCACCAATCCACTCTTTTCCCTGCACATCGCAGGTGAGGAAAGAGGCACACGCTTTACCTCCGATGTCAGCGATCAGGTCCTCTGCCTCGCCTGTTTTCCACTTTTCATTTGGTCATTTTTGGGGGTCAGGCAGCCTAAATGTCACTGTGCTGACTGCTGTTTTTATCCACTGATCACTGAAATGGGTTAGTGAACAGGTCTTGGCCTGTATGGCAGCTGTAGCAGTGCATTGTGGGATTTGCTGTATAAGTGGTGAGAGCACCATTTACCCGTGGGCTATTAATATTAGCTATATGAAGTTATCTCACAGGCTGTATAAAATTAGATCCAGCCCACGGGCCTTGAGTCTGACACATGTGGTGTAGGTTCTCAGCCATCCAGGTCATAGTAGTGACCAGGTCACCCAGGTCACAGTAGTCTCTGGAGCTTGACAAAGCCAACTGGACAGTTTCTTGAAGATGTTCCACTTCTAATCCAAGTGGCTTCATTGGTTATAAAGCCACAAGGTGGAGAGTCCCAGTTATTTAAACCTATGGCCTGCCCTTACTTGCTGAGAACAGCTGGTTCACACCGAGCATATCACCACTGAGATGTCTGATCAAACTGTTGAATCTGGACTTTCTGGTCTAATTGCTGCAAAGAAGCCACTTCTAAGGAAGAACAACAAGAGGAGGAGAATGGCTTAGGCCGAGGAACACAAGGAACGGATGTTAGACCAGTGGAAGTCTGTCCCTCAGTCTGATGAGTCCAACTTTGAGATTGTTGGTTCCAAACACCATGTCTTCGTAAGATGCAGAAAGGGTGAGTGGATGGTTCCTACATGTGTAGCTCCCACCGTGAAGTATGGAGGAGGAAGTGTGATGTATGGGGGTGCTTTGCTGGTGAAACTGTTGGCAATTTATTCAAAATTGAAGGCACACTTAACCAGCATGGCTTCCACAGCATTCTGCAGCATTCTGATGGATTGTTGCGTCACATGACCATATTTTGGTTTGTTTAACACAAGGGAAGTAGGCGCGTTCATGCACGGTGGACAGCTCCGCAGCAGGCCATAGCGGCGTGCTGGCTCACATTAGTTTCCCACACATCACACAGGTACAGCATATGAAAGCTGATGTCTTTCTGGTACAGGGCTTGTTTTTCCTTGTTGAATGCAGCCCTCTTTTAGCGAGTGTTGTGCTGACATCCTGATGGACTTTTAAAGTGGCACCTTTGTATCTAACCTCATGGTTTCTGGCCCATCGCAGTGCTTTCTGCTGAGATCTAGAGAAGCAAGTCAGGAAAGTTTGGGGATTTCCACTGGCTGGATTTAGTAGTCAGAGTTGTCTCTCTCCAGTTCAGGTGGTGTAAAGAAACATCAGAGCACATTACCCGCTTCAGCATTTCTGACATGAACTTGAGTGGATCTTTACCACCTTTGCTATCTTTGGGATTATTTAATATACTGAGATTTGCTTTCCGTGATCGATTCTAAAAGTCATCTGTCCAAAAGCAACTGAGTTTGGGTTTGGAACGCTCAAATGGTGGACTCCTTTCTTCTCAGCTGATCACAATTATCACTGGCGGCTGACTCGACGATGGTGAGGCAGCTTTGGAAAGAGTTCACTGTTGACTGCAGCGTGTCCAGTGAAGCCTGAGTGGTTTAACAGTCTCTTGTATCAGGGAAGAAACGTCAGCTCAGAGTGATGTCCTCTGCTTCTCAAATTCTGCTGAGAGTTGGTCCATTGCTGTCAGTGTGATGGTAGCAGTTCCTTCAGGTGCTGCAGAGGTTTTTGTTGCACTCGGCGGCTGATGTCTACAAATAAAGCTAGCGGCCCGGTAGCTGGAGTTTGTGCGCTGTTAGCTGATTTAGCATTCTTAGTGTTGCTCATTTTTTTAATGTAATGAACTTGCTTAGTTATGTTGAGGAATAAAAAAGAAAACCTCAGTAAAGATGACAGAAAGTGGTCTGGATCCTCTCCCTACATGTCCCAACCAGAACTCCAGCAGAGGAATTCTTTTCCTAAACTTAGAGCACATTCACAAAGACATCTACTGTAATGGCATTTATTCCCCACTGTTATGTAATCCATTAATGTACATTTAACAGATTATGAGGTAACAGAGGGGTTTCAGGGAAATATTAAGTTTCTCTGTCATACTTCATAAAAAGATTCAGTGTTGTTAAAGTGGGCCAGTTGAGTCTAATAAGATTAAATTCATTGTAGAAGCTGTCATTTTCAGCATCTTCATGGATTTTGAAACCATCCACTATAATTATTTTATCTGAACTGAGCACTAATTCAGATTAAAAAAAAAGTCTGAGCAATCATGTCAGAATTAAAACAACAAAGATAACTTCATCGTTTTCCCCTAATTTTCTAATCATCATTGCTCAAACGTGCAAAGATCTTTTTAAAGGTTGTGTGTTTGACTCAAGTGGTGATTGTAGCTTTTGTTCTTGCCTTCTTCCACTGAAACACTCGCCTGCACACGCTTAACTGTAACACACAGAATCTGACAGATGAGCTTTGTTGTAACAGGCTCAGAGAAAGGTTACCAAATACTTACAGAATAGCTTTGCATTATAATATTTATACTTTCTTCAACTTTCATTCTTTCAACAGTCACTACGTAACAGGGAAGTTTGAGATAAACCTCACAGTGTGTTTCACTGTAGGACAAACAACTGTTGGACAATCACTGAAAACACCAAGATTTATGGTCTGTGTAGCAGCCCTGTTACATTTATTGTTTTTAGTTTTTTTTGTTTTTTTTTTTGCCTCGGCAGACATCTGTATTTGTATCTGTATTTTCCTGAGAATATTTTGTAAAGAAGGTTCCTGATTGGATCGTGATCTTACCTGCAGATGCAGTGTGACAGAGGACGAGCAGCATCATCAGCTTCCTCATCGTGCTCAGAGAGTTGGAGCTGAACTGAAGAAGTGTGAGAAACTCAGCTGGTTTCACAGGTTTGTTCAGTCCAAAGATGTTTCCTGCTTTAGTTTACAGTCGGAGTATTTGAGGCGTGGTCAACTTCAACCAATCACATGCAGGAGAACAGGCTCGACTCTAACAATGTGAGTTTGTCTGGCATAATTCTGATTATTATTAAAGAAGCTTCTCTTCTGTGTGTTCAACACAGACTTTAACACTTTTCTATGTAAACTGTTTAAGTTGATGTTACCTCTGTCTGCCTGCTTCCATTAAAGCCAGCATGCAGGTCCTGACCTGCTCATAATGCAATACTGTAATAATGTCTGCAGAGGTTTTACATTTTCCCACAAACATGAATTGTATAGATTGTTGTTTTTTTTAGTGTGTGTGAAGCTGAATCAGAAACAAACTGTAACAGGCTTTGTTGAATTTCTGCTCTTCTTCAGTGTCTCATATGCTGTGTTTCAGAGTCACTGCCAGGCTGGCTTATACTGATTATTTGACCTTTAAGCTAAAGCTTGTTTCACCTTTGAAGCAGACTCTGTAATACACTGCTGTGTTTAAGGAGGTTTTGCTTATTTTAGATGTTTTTCTTTTTAGGTTTAATGTCTGTAATCCCTAATATGATCTTATCACATATCATTTCATCCCTCAGCTGATTTTTTTTATTATAATTGTGTTGATTTTGTTTAATTGAATATGCTTTCTAGTCTCTATAGATGAAATATTGTAATGCCATTAAGAAAAGATTAAGATTTTTTTCTTTTTTAATATTTGTCTCTAATTATCCTTTGAACTGATCCTGCACACTGTACTGGACTGTAAATGTTCACTGATCTTTGTGGCACAGGTCTCAGGACTTCAACAGCCCATAGGTGTTGGTAAAATGCCCTCACTGTGGCAGACCACTTTCCAATGAGAAAACATCAAACAATGAGATCTGTCTAAACTTCAAAGGTACAATAACCTCTGAATCTGAATCATCACTGCCAAAAAGTTCAGTTTTCTGAGTTTTGATGGCTTTTGTACAACAGTGTTTAAATGTGGAAATGGCCATGCCCCTGATGTTGTCTATTAATACAAAGATATCATTAAGGTGTGAGGACAGTGGCTGGAGTAAGCAGGAACTGTAGAATAAAAAGATCAAGAACAATTCTGGGTCAATCATCTTTCTCAAAGGTTCACTGGTAAATTCTGAAATGGTACCAAAGAGCAGGAACACACTGTTAGCCTCCAGTGTAGGTACCCTTTATTCTTGCAAGAAGGAGCAACACAGTCAGCTCGAGAGCTTCATGAGTGCTCACTTGAAGAAGTCTTGCATTGCATTTACATCACATACATGTGATTACATGTAAGGTGTGACCTTTTACACAGAAAAAGAGGAAGTAACACTGACAGTTGACAGTGTTGCCTAAACTGCATTGGCAGCAGCAGCAGGCAGCCAGTTGCTGGAAAAACAATTCATATACACTTTTCTGTAGCTTAATAAACATATACATTAGTATGACTGTTGACAGACTGACATTAACATAACTTCTCACTTCCCTGACTGGTCTCATCAAAAAAGTACACAAATGGAAACTCAGATGCTGTGGTCAGAGGATGATTTCAATGCTGTGGTCAGACGTTGTCTTCATACTTCTGTTATTCTTAATGTCAGTGAAGTACATTCTATCATGCAAAACAACCCTTAAAAGGTCATACACGCTTTTCTTCCTCTTCACTAGACGGCAACAGCAACTCATACAAGTGGTTCAGATAAGCATGACTCTTATAACTAACACACATTTTTTCTAACGTTCACAGTTTTGTTTGTATGTATGTGTATGTATTTATAAAGTCTTAAAATATATATAAATAAGAAAACAAATATATAATATAACACCCATACATCATGGATTTTCACCTATCGTGAGGGTCTCTGTAATGTAACGTGATAGGTGAGGAATCACTGTAGTGAAGGTTATAAATGATCTTCTCATGGCCTCTGACAGTGGACTGATCTCTGTGCTTTGATACTGTTGATCATAATGTTTTATTACAGAGATTGGAGCATGTCATAGGTATTAAAGGTACTGCGCTGCAGTGGTTTGAGTCATATTTAACTAACAGACTCCAATTTGGGTGGGCAGTACGGCAGCGTGGTGGTTAGCACTGCTGCCTCACAGCTGGGATAACATCTAGAAGGTCTGGGTTTGAGTCCGCCTCGGCCCGGGCCTCTCACTGTGGAGTTTGCATGTTCTCCCCGTGTCTATGTGGGTTTCCTCTGGGTACTCCAGTTTCCTCCCACAGTCCAAGGCATGCAGTTAGTGGGGGTAGGTTAATTGTTCACCAATTAACCTACCACTAACTGCATGGAGGTACAGGGTGTACCCTGTGTGACCCTGCCTCTCGCCCTATATCAGCTGGGATATTACCCCAGCTTCATCTGTGCCCTGTGAAAGGGTATTTTCTAAAGCAGGTGAAATACACTCAAACAAAAGAAACCACCTGAAGCCCAGCACTGTGGCAAAGCTGTTATTTCTATATAAAATGTCCCACAATCAATGTTTTGGCTGTGAATGGGATGATGAGACTGGAGAGGTTAATGGCTTCAATCAGTACAATTATGATGGAGAAGACTTTCTAGCACTGACACTGACATGGATCGCTCTAAAACCACTGGCTGTCATCACCAAACTGAGTTGGGATGCTGATAAAGCTCGATTAGAATCAAATAAATATGTTTTAGGTCATGAATACCCTGAGTTGTTAAAGAAGTATGTGCACTATGGGAGGAGCTTTTTGGAGTCAGCAGGTAAAGTTACATAATCTTATGCAGTGGAATGAAAAATTCCCTTTTCTAAAGTAAAATTCCAAAGAGAATGAAACAGCTGCCCGTCTCTCTCCAGTTCTTCCCTCAGTGTCTCTCCTCCAGAGGTTCAGGGGTTACCACCATGACAGGCACCAACCACCTTACTGAGCTCTGAGCAGCAGCTTCAACAATGGACGTGCGGAACATGGTACATTCAGACTCAGTGTCCTCAGCCTCCCTCAGAATGCTGTCGAAGTTCTGCTGGAGGTGGTAGTTAAAGATCTCGTGGACTGGCGCTTCTGCCAGGCATTCCCAGCGTATCCTCACAACATGTTTAGGTGCATTGGGTCTGTCCAGCATCCTTCCTTGCCACCTAATCCAACTCACCACCAGGTGGTGATCACTTGACAGCTCAGCTCCTCTCCTCACCCAAGTGTCCAGAACATACGGCCATAGATCTGGTTATACTATTACAAAATTGATCATCGGCCTGCGACCTAGGGTGTCCTGGTGCCACGTGCACTCATGGACATCCTTATATTTGAACATGGTGTTGGTTATGGACAAAGTGTGGTTTGCACAGAAGTCCAATAACATGGTGAACTATATCTAGCTGGTATCTCTCAACCTCCCGCACTAGCTCAGGCTCCTTCCCCACAAGAGAGGTGACAGTCCATGTCCCAATAGCCAGTCTCGTTTTCCAAGTTCCGCCAGGGCCTCTGCCTGACACACACTGCACACGGCCGCCTGACGTTCTCTCTCGAGCTCCCTCCCGAGGCCTGACTCCCGGGCAGGGTAAACTCTTCCCTTGTTGTTATTTCCATAAGGGGTCTTCTAAACCGCTCTTTGTCTGGACCCTCACCCAAGAGGCCCTACCAGGGGGACACAACCCCTGGACAACATAGCTCCTGGGATCACTGGGACCCACAAACCCCTCGATAAGGTGGCGATTCACAGAGGAGTAGCTTTCAGATTAAAATCTTTAATCCTGGGCTTACTGTTACTGTGATTATTAATAATATAAATGTAAATATAAGTCTGGGTTAAAACTGGAATTAAATAATCCAAAGCAATGAGGTCCCATACACAGTCTGATCTATCTGTACTTCAGAGTGACAGGAAGAGTAACTAATGTTGGAGTAATCTGGAATCACTGAGTAGTAATGGTTTTGTGCTCTTCATTGTTTCACTCAGAGAGGTCAGACTCATCAACTATCAGCTCCTCTCTGATTGGCTCCTCACTCGTTCTTTAGTAGCTGCTCACATTTTAGTTCAGGATCATAAAGTGCTGCCATGTTTTGTTCAGCAGAGAAGCCCACTGACATGGTGATCTCCATCAGTGCTGCAGTGGTTGTTCCAGCTCTCATCCTCATTGCAGCTGCAGCATTTGTGGCTCACAAGAAGAAGAAAGGTGAGGAATCTGAATGGAGGAAATATTGAGTTTAGATTTTGGATCGTGTTGGATGTGTTTAGGTGGTGGTGGTGGGCGGGGATTTGTGTGCAATTAAAAAATCTGAACTAATATTTTTGTGTCTGTTTCAGCTGAATGTTCTCCATCCTGTACGTAAAAATGTTTTATGTTTAATGTGCAGGATTAAAACAGGTTATAGATTCATGTAGAAATCGTCAATCTTATTATCATCACTCTAGGTCCCTTCTCTCACCTTTGGTCACGAGCTTTGGGTGACCAAAGGAAGGCCTCTCCCTTAGACATAGGGTGAGGAGTGCA
>JAMQGT020009909.1:0-28322 GCA_024447675.2 Pterophyllum scalare
TTAGGGCAGCCTGAGCGTGGGATAAGCCCAGACATGCCACACACATGGGGTGTGTATCCCAGGTAGAAATCTTGTTGCCGCAAAGACAACATTTCCCAACTTCATTTGGGTTGTCAGTCGTAGCCATGGTTAGCTAGAGGGCTATGAACGCTAGCGAGCCTGACACCTGATTAAAGTGCGGAGAATATTGTTATTCCTCAGCTAGCGTGAGGAGAAAAGTAGTTCTACTTCTCTACAGGTATTACTATCTAATGTGAGAAACCGCTAGCGCCAATGGGTATTGCTACCTAAGGGTGAAGCTAGTGGTACTTTATTGGCAAAATGTTGCTACTTCAGTTTAGCTTAGCGCCCAAAAGCACAGTTGTCAACAGGTTTCTGTGAGAAGCGAGAAGAGGTTTTTGAATGACGACGCTGTCAGCCTATTATATAGGGAGGCCCTGGCCCCTCCCTGACATGAGTGTCACTGAGCCAGCCTGTAAGGGCTGGTGTAATGACGTTTGAGCTTCTGATGAGGTCTCGAGGTGTTCCCATAGTGAGACACCAAACAAATGCTATGAAAGAGAACTCTAAATCAGGACTTTTTAGATTGATAGTGATAATTTTTGCATATAATCCAGAAGTTACAATTATATATCATGCATTTAATGTGTCCCAGAGTGCCGTTTCCTTCCACTAATGGGTTTGCAGAAATCACATAAAAAACATACACAACAAAAACATAATCCAGATTTTTTAACGATCAGCTGCTAAAAGCATTTCCTACATTTGAATATCAGCCACCATGTTGTGAGCATAATGTTTTTGGTGCAACAACAGGAAGTGACATCATCTTGCTGGGAACTGTAGTTTTTTTTCATTCTTGAAGGCCTTTAACAGCGCCACTGGTGCTGAAAACTAATGTTTGACTGTGGTTTTCTGAATACAAGCAGGGCTGCAACTATTGATTATTTTAGTAATCAATTGATTACTCTGTCAATTAATCAAGTAATTGGATAAGAAATAATATTTCATTTTAACAATTCATCAGCATATTTTAACTTCTGCACTGCAGATATTTCTCTGTGTGAAACAAACAGGGTGGATGGAGCAGCTACAAAGTTCTCTTTTCTCCATGCTGCTGATCAGGTGGTTGATGAAGGACCACCAGCTGTTTCCCAGTAAAGGTTTTAAGGTGGTTACAGGAACAAGAGCTCCTTTCACTCCACCTGAGCTCACCGTCTCAGTAACATGGCTCTGCTTCTTTGCACTTGCTGTGCTTGTGCAAACAGACTGCACTTAAAAAAAGCTGCTTCTGTGTTTTTGTTGAAAAACTGGGGGCTGCATGAGCTTAATGCTGTAATGCTTTTTATTCACAAGCATCCTCCAAATTCCCTTATTATTCCTCTACTGCAGGTCTATTTTTAGTTGCTAAGCTTAAAGATAAACATTTTTGACGGAGCCCCTCGGTACTGACGGGGTGGAGGGAGGGAGCACTGAATGATTGCTAGTGCTAATGGCACATTGTGAACGAAGCTGCCCGTGCTCTGTAGTAAGTTGCAAACTGCGGTAAAATGATACAGGTGCAGACAGCGATAATAGCAGCGACCTAGCCGGGGCAGAGTCTGAGAGGTGCGCTCCTGGGGAGGGCAGAGGAGCGCAATCTTTGTTGAATTTGAATCAGCATGTTTTTGCATCCAGTAAAAGCAAGGATGTTAACAAATAAACTGAACAATATTCTGGCTATGTAGTGATAATTCCACAGCTGTGGTCTTGAGTGGTCTTGAAATAAAATCCCGAGTCCACAATGTTCGAGTCCATGACAAGACCGAGACCATCAACAAGCGGTCTCGAGACCAAGACCGATCTCAAGTACTACAACACTACAGCACACACCTGGCGGGTAGGTAGGTACTTTCATCTGCCCCCTTTTTTCTCTCAAGGGTTCGTCCTGGATATTCTTCCTGAAATAACCTTCCCATTTATCCAAGTTTGAAACTGGCACTAGGAGCAGACTAATAGCACAGCAGCCTCATTGGTTTGTGTTTCTGGACACAAAATTTACAGGTTCTTTTGTTTTCTGGGTTCCTCAACACAAATTTACTGACATTGTTTGGGTGTCCCTGAACTCTGCTTTTAGCCAGTCCACTCTGTATGTAATGAATTATGCCCCGATATGGGAAATTAATGCTTTCCAAGAATCCACATCTGGAGACTGGAGGAGTTGTTGCCCTCACCAGAGAGCCAAGCTTCAGTTATACAAATCTCAGAATTTCACACATAATTTGTATCATTTAAAAAAATATATTATTAATGAAAAATGTGTTGCTTAGTTACATTCAGACAGGTTAGTTTAGTCCATTAGGTTTCGTGTTTTATTATGAGACTGCGCTGAACAACAGCGCCTGCTTAAAAGAGTTTAAAACACTCAGTGGTAAAACACTGCCCCTGGTGGTGAAAGTTTTGGTTACATTTTGCAGAGGGTAATTCCAGAAAGTATCTTTAAACAAAACCAATGGTACAAATACAGGTGCTGGTCATAAAATTAGAATATCATGAAAAAGTTGATTTATTTAAGAAATTCCACTTAAAAAAGTGAAACTTGTATATCATATTCATTCATTACACACAGACGGATGTATTTCAAATGTTTATTTCTTTTAATTTTGATGATTATAACTGAAAAATAATGAAAACCTCAAGTTCAGTATCTCAGAAAATTAGAATATTGTGAAAAGGTTCAATATTGAAGACAGCTGGTGCCACACTCTAATCACTAATGAACTCCAAACACCTGCAAAGGCCTTTAAATGGTCTCTCAGTCTAGTTCTGTAGGCTACACAATCACGGGGAAGACTGCTAACTTGACAGTTGTCCAAAAGACGACCTTTGACACCTTGTACAAGGAGGGAAAGACACCAAAGGTCATTGCTAAAGAGGCTGGCTGTTCACAGAGCTCTGTGTCCAACCACATTAATAGAGAGGCGAAGGGAAGGAAAAGCTGTGGTAGAACAAAGTGTCCAAGCAATAGGGATAACCACACCCTGAGGAGGATTGTGGAAGAAAAGCCATTCAAAAACGTGGGGGAGATTCACAAAGAGTGGACTGCAGCTGGAGTCAGTGCTTCAAGAACCACCACCCACAGACGTATGCAGACATGGGTTTCAGTTGTCGCAGTCCTCGTATCAAACCACTCATGAACAAGACACGGCATCAGAAGCGTCTCGCCTGAGCTAAAGATAAAAAGGACTGGACTGCTGCTGAGTGCTCCAAAGTTATGTTGTCTGATCAAAGTCAGTTTGGCATTTCCTTTGGAGATCAAGGTCCCAGAGTCTGGAGGAAGAGAGGAGAGGCACAGAATCCACGTTGGCTGAGGTCCAGTGTAAAGTTTCCACAGTCAGTGATGGTTTGGGGTGCCATGTCATCTGCTGCTGTTGGTCCACTGTGTTTTCTGAGGTCCAAGGTAATTTTCTGAGATACTGAATTTGAGGTTTTCATTAGTTGTCAGTTATAATCATCAAAATTAAAAGAAACAGACATTTGAAATATACCAGTCTGTGTGTAATGAATGAATATAATATACAAGTTTCACCTTTTGAATGGAATTACTGAAATAAATCAACTTTTTCATGATATTCTGATTTTATGACCAGCACTTGTATGTCCAGCTCCAAAGACCTTTGGAAAGCAGCACTAAGGATAAAAAAGCAGTGGAAACAACCATCTGGCATGTTTGGAGAAAAGGAAGAGAGATGTAGTTTTCCTATGAATATGTGCAAGATTAGTTCCTAGATTTTGAAAGAGGAGGTTGTAGAGGAGTTAAGGGGGTGTCTGGCCATTTGAAAGAAGATCTGTCTGGATCACTGCTGTACATGGAAATGTTAACATCTTTCCATCTGTGAGGCATTATACAGCATAATGTCATTGCTGAGTAGTACTCAGTGTGTCTTCACTGTATTTTTCAAGCCAGTCATGCCTATATAAATGATCTCAGTGACTGAGCAACAAAATGGATTGGCAATAAGACGATTTGTGGTGCAAAAAATAACTTCTTCTTTTTTCAGTTTTTGTGCGACCCCGTTGTAAATAATGGCCACCACAAACCCATAGAAACCCCAGCTCCGTCACTGGGAGGAGGACACCGACTCCTACCCATCCACCTGAGCGGCTGAGTACAGCCAAAGAGTACAAACTGAGCGAATTGACTCACCTTGGTCTGAGTCCGGTGCGACTTGGTCTGAGTCTATAGGTGCTATTTTAATATATGAGAACATTATTATGAGGCGCATACCGCATGTGAAAGAAAAAGAAAACAGGTGAACGTTAAAAAAAAGGGTTCTTTTATACATACATACTAGCTAGTATTGGTAGCTACCACTCAAACTAGTCATAGACTCATTTACATTAAAGAAGCCTGTATTATATTTAAATCCACGGAACCAATAGGAAATAAGCAAGTTCTTTGGGTGTTTAGTTAATCATTAATTGTCAGATGGCGAGTTGATAACACTCGCTTTGCTGGTTGCACAGATTTAGCTAGCAGGGTGTCCTCTTTCTATTAACGCCGTACAAATGTACGAGCAGAAACTGACATACTGTTTCGCACAGGTATATTGCTTAGTTCATCTTAATTGTGTGCAATTAATGAAATAAGATAAACTCTTAAAATACGCAAGAGTTAGGGTTTTATTCGCCTCTCGCCTTACATGCAGAGACTCATCTTTACGCATAAATAGTCTTTGGCAGAAGGAAACCACAACTGAGCTGCACCGGCGGGGAAAAACCAAGACGCTGCAGTGGGCGTGTCTCTGTCACTTTTATAACGTCGTTCAGGAAGTAGACATTTTTTTTTTCCTTGTTGTAACTTTCTTTTGCGTCTGATAGAAACACGTTGATGGTGAAGGGCCGTCATGTCGGACTCTTTGGACCGGTCCACGAAGATCAGCTTACTGAAGGAGCCAGTTGTAAAGAGGCTGTGTGAGGTGCTGGACAAATCCAGCACTAAAGGATGGAGAAAACTTGGGGAGATTGTCGGCAATGATAGACGGTTTAAAGTCAGGTGGGCTGAAAATTACCATTATTACTTTAAATGACCATAAAAGCATGCGTACATACACTTAATCGCCGGTTTATTTATTGAAACTAATAGAGGCTAATGCAACAAACCTACTATTAACTTTTATGATAGCTTTACCAGTTTGGTGGTTATTGGGCAGCCTGGTATTAAATAGGTTGTAGTTGAGATGGATCTTGTGTATTTACAGTACCAGTTAAAAGTTTGGACACACTCACCCATTCATGTTCAACTAGCCTATATAGAGATTTCCGGGCATAAATAAATATGCGACTTCAAGACATTAAAATCAAAAATCCCTAGTTCAGAGATTAAATTGGATTCATATTTGTTTTTCCTTGCCATTTAACGGCATCATCAATCAAAAATGAAGGGTCTGGTTGTTGTTCATATGCAGTTTTATTTAAAAAATGATGGAGACTAATGTTTTCTCATTCAAGCTGTCACCATGCAGCTGTGACATTATAGTATAGTATAGCATAGATAATATAATATCATAATATCATTATAATATCATTATTACACTGTGTGTTTGGAGTCCAGATGTTCCCAGTACAGTGTTAATGTCTAATTATAAGATCAGATATGCATGATTTATACCAAAAGAGCAGCCAAAACATGAAAAACAACATAGGTCAAATAAAGAAGTACGATATCACAAACCAAATTAGCTCAGAATGGTATAAAATTGCTCAAAAGAAGGAGTTAAATAAAAAATATCAAACATATCAAAACTTAATAATGTAACTAATAAATGTCTTGTAAATTTATTCTGACAACCCATGTTCCGTGTGTGTGTCAACATACTTTGACACTGAAGCTGAGTTTTACTGTAAGATGACGTGAAATACGAAATGCTGACGGTCACCTGCATCCTTCTCCAGCTCGGATGACATGGAGATGTGCTCTCTGAAGGTGCTGGAGCTGGAGGGCAGCCCGAGCCTCATGCTGCTGAGGCTGATGGGAGAGCGAGGCTGCACCACGGGTCATCTGATGGATTACCTCCAAACTTTAGGCAACTCAGAGGCTCTGCAGTGCCTGAAACCACCAGGTAGAGTAAATCTGCTTCGAGCCACTTATGTTGTCAAATATCCCTGTTGATCTTCATTTTCTGCCTTCTTTTTTTTTTTTTAATCTGAAGCTCTCAATTTGTTGTGCTGTTTCAATGAAACTTACAATTCATTTCCAGTTGAGTTTTAAGTTAATGCGGCACAACAGGACAACATTGTAAGCAGTGTAGGTTTTTAAAAGAGGAAACGTTTTGTTGTGCTATTATTACACATCTATATTATTTCTAGTTTGATGAGTAAAGTGAAACTAAATTTTAAACACGAAACTTGACAAAGTGTTGGTGCATGCAACCAGTGTAAATTCTGTGACCTCTGCAGCCCTCCAGATCCTCATTCAGCCTCAGTCTGTATCCATTATATGTGGCCACAATCTGCGGCTCAGCTGCCACGGCGTGGGCAAATCTCCAGTACAGTATCAGTGGTTCAAATCTAAGGAAGAGGTGAGCTCCTCCGATACACACATGCACACACAGTGCGTTTTTTCCGACTTTAAATTAAAATATTTGTGTTAAGACCTTTTTAGCTGTTTTTGCACGCGCACTGCAGTCATAAATTTTCTAGAAATTGCTCCCACAGTCCAAAGACATGCAGTTACTGGGCTTCGGTTAATTGGTGAGTCTGAATTGCCCATAGGTGTGAGTGTGAGTGTGAATGGTTGTCTCTCTCTCTCTGTCAACCACAAGTGTAGATGCGAGTGCATGTGGTTGCCACCGTTTTCAGCTGGTAACGTGCACCAGCTCCACGCGACCCTAGTTTGTTAAGCCGTTAGAGACTAGTTGCCCTTCCAGGACAGTAATGTTAAGCATGCACAGCCATAATCCTCTGCATGATTATCCATTAATGTGTCAGCATCAGTATGCATTTAGACTTGCCACCATGCTGAAAATGATACATAAATGTTACTCATTCTGACCTGCAAGATGCAACTGTTTATGGAAAAGTGACCTGGGTACAGAGTGTGTGTCAGGTGGTAGCCAAGGGCAGAGGCCCCGGCTATTGATGCTGACTTTTGGGGCATGGAGTGTGACCTCTGTGGTGGGGAAGGAGCCTGAGCTAGTGCGTGAGGTTGAGAGATACCAGCTAGATGTAGTCAGGCTCACCTGAATGCACAGCCTGGGCTCTGGAACCAGTCTCCTGGAGAGGGGCTGGACTCTGTTTTAGTCTGGAATTGCCCTCAGCGAGAGGTGACGGGCTGGGGTGAGTATCCCTGTATCCATCCGGGTTGCTGACTGTATGTAGGAGTTTTCACTGGTGGATGAGAGGGTCATTTTCCTGCGCCTTCGAGCCAGGGAATGGGTCCTGAGTGCACTTATGCTTCAACAACATTCTGAGGGAGGCTGAGGACATTGAGTCCAAATGCTCCCTATCTTTAAGAAGGGGGACTGGAGGGTGTGCTCCAGTTATCAGGGGAATCACACTCCTCAGCCTCCCTGGAAAGTTCTATGGCAGGGTGCTGGAAAGGAGAGTTTGTCCATTAGTTGAACGTCAGATTTAAGAGGAACAGTGCGATTTTTGTCCTGCTGTGGGACCCTGGACCAGCTCTTTATCCTCTCAAGGATATTTGAGTGTGCATGGGAATTTGCTCATTCAGTCTACATGTGATTCACCTGGAGAAGGCATTTGACTGCCTCCCTTGGGGCATCCTGTGAGGGGTGCGAGCCCATTGTTACTCGTTTCTTGTGGGTATTGGACTCCACCAGGGCTGCCCTTTGTCACCGATTCTGTTCATAATTTTTATAGACAAAATTCTAGGTATAGCCAAGTGGTGGAAGGTTTTGCCTTGGAGGCCTCAGAATCTCATCTCTGCTTTTTGCAGATAATGTGGGACTGTTGGCGTCATCAGGTGGAGGCCTCAAGTTCGCAGTGGGGCAGCCAAGTGTGAAGTGGGATGGGTCAGGGGTGCGTTGCTGCTCCAAGTGGAGGAGTTTAAGTATCTCAGGGTCTCGTTCACGAGTTAGGGGAGAAGGGCGGGAGATTGGCAGATGGATTGGGGCTGCCGTTGTGGTGGAGGTAGAGCTGAGATAAACGCAAAGCTGTAGATTTACCAGTCAATCTACGTTCCCACCCTCACCTATGGTCATGAGCTCTGGGTCGTCACTGAAAGAACGAGATCGCAGATACAAAAGAGGCTTTGTATCGTCGCCATCTTAGTATTTTACCCATAACATCTATCTTTGTTTCTAATTAGTTTTTTGTTTCATTTCAAGTTTTTGTTGATTGATCGCAGTTTCATTTATAGGCACACAAATTCTAGTCTTTATTTTAGGTAATTGCAATATTTTTTCACACCTAGTTTTAGTTTTTAATTTACGGTTCTGTTAACTGTGCATCACTGTCTCTGTAATGCATTTTCTAAAGCAATACTTCCTGGTAAAGGTCTGTAAGCAAATCAGAATTTTAAGCGGTGAGTCACAAACTTCAGCGGAAGTTCCAAATTAACAAGTCTGGGCTTAAATTGATCTTTATCAGTACAGATCTCAAATATAACACAATGCATGACCTATGTGCACCTTATCCTGCGGTGTGACAAACTTTAAAGGCTTTTTAAAGAAACATGGCACATTGTCATAGCAAACATATGGTCACATTACCAGGCTGAGGAAAATGTATTTATGTATTTATGTACCTTCTTGTTTCTTAGTCCGTGATATTTAGGCATTAGGCTTATTTGCTGAGGTGTTGGAATCTCTCCCATGAGCTGGAAATTACCTCGTCTCCCGATAAATGTGATTTTTCTAACCTCAGGTTCCAAACAGCTTCTCCCCAGACTTGGTAATAAGTCCGGTCCAGTTGAAGGATACTGGCTTTTACATCTGCAGAGTCAACTGTGGAGACGCCTTTGAGTTCAGCCAGTGGGCCCAGGTGGACGTCCTGAACGCCGACATGTGTTACGGTAAGATTGTGCATTCTCCGCGTATACAAGGCCACTGACTGAGAAAAGAGGATCTGATTGGTGGTCTTATTGAATGGTGAGTGTAAGGTGTTGTACTGTGCAAAACCTATAGCGACAAGGCCAAAGCCAACAAAACACGTAACACGATACTGGGTGGATGAGAGACAGAGAGAGAGAGCTCAAATCCTCCAGGGAGGCGGGCCAGGTGCTCCCATTAGCACTGATTAACACTGCCTACCAGGAACATGCAATGTATCACAGAGGAACAAACGGGGGCAAACACACAGCAGCTCTGGCCAAGGCAGGAGGGCTGTCACAGGTTTTTCCTGTTAGAGAAGGGCTTTCTTTAATCGTATGTCCAGTTAAGACATACAGCATTTCAAATTCTGCTAGCACGCAGAAGTTTCCTTAGTAGCATTTGTGAAAGCATTTGATATAATGAAGAAGTGATTGCTGTGGAAGTTGATGTGGTTAGCTGCTATGGTTATTGCCCTAAATGTGCTAAATATGGATTTTGCACTGCGACTGTTTAGGCTGTGTGCGCGCATATTGGTGTGGAGTTAAATACGGCACCCTTGATACATGGATGTTGTTATCTGTGTTATAAGACCAAAAAAGCTCGGTCCAGTGAGTGTAGAGCAGCAATGATAGACAGTTTAATGCTATATTGTTTGGATAGTGCTTCTTATTGTAGTTACTTTGCATCACTATGCTGTGAAATACTTTGGTAGCAAAGATGCATCTCCTCCATACTATTTTCCTTATCATTGGCCAGCGTTTCGTAAACTTTTAGTTCTGTCTAATCCTGGACTAAATATTTTTTCCTATTGTGGTCTTCATTGACTTTTTCCTTTTAGTCTAGGACTATGCTTAATCCATGAATGGGAAACCGGCCATTAGGGTTCATCTCCAGAACCACACCTACTAGGACACACCTTGAGTATTTGGTGCTGGAGAAGTAGTTCAAGAGTGTAACTTAAGTCCTCAACAAAGGAATAGTGACTGTGCCAGTTCGGACCTGATACCCGGCAGTGTTTCAGCTTTCCACACCAACACAGATAGCATACTGCAATATTTAATACACATGCTGTTCAGATGGTTGTGTTATATGAGCTGGGAAGTTCTTCTTTCAGCCACCCTGTGTTCATGTGCTTAGAATATGAAAATAACAAGGATGCTATGAAGAGGATGTGGTGTGTTTTGTTGCTCAGAGCTAACAAACTGCACACTAAAAGCTTTTTCTGCTGTGTGATAGCTTTGCCCGATTTGGCTTAACGTTAATAAATAACTGTCCTAACTAATCTAGGTCACAGGATGAGGGGAAACAACCAGCAGTTACAACCTAATCCCATGTTACTAAGGAAATACCATAAAAATAGGTGCAAAATATGTCAGTTTACACAATTGATCAAAATTTTCTTTCTTCTTTTTTTCTCCAATATTCCTGTTGTCCTGCCTTTAGGAGGAATTCATGCATAGGAATCCACAGAGATATTATCTTTGTCTGGACAGGCCCTATTCATTTCCCTTTTGTACTTATTCACCACTTCCAGAGATGATAACAGCTGAAACAGGAACCTTTTATCAGATGAAGACTGTATTATACAGTTGTGTTATTGTCCTCTTTCCTCACATCACCAGGACAGAGTTATCACTCTTTAGATGGTCGGCTTAAGTTGGTGATCCAACCTCAATCCCAGCAGCTACATGTTGGGGAAGATTTGCTTCTGGAATGTGGAGCGGTGGGACGGCCGATCCCTCGATACCAGTGGCACAGAAACGGAGTCCCGATTCCCAATGCCACAAAGAGGAAACTCACGGTGATTTTTTTTTTGGGGGGGGGGTATGAGACATTAACATTGTCGATTGCTACCACAGCTGAAGGGATAAGTCATAACTGTGTGTGGTCATTTCAGATTGCTCATGTGATGCAGGAACAACAAGGCAGGTATCGCTGTGAGATCAGCAGCACCTCTGAGAGAATGTGGACCAATGAAGTTGATGTTGTGATAGGTATGTCACAATTAAGGGCTTTTTTTTTTTGTTACTTTAAAACCAGTTTCACTGTCATCATATCTGAACAATTATTTGCCTTTGTTCTTAACTGAAAGCACCAAGGATATCTGTGCAGATTACAGGGGCAACGGAGTGCTCTGAAGGTAGAGTTGAAAGCATTGGTGCATGGTGTTTTAAATCGGGTAACAGCTAGCAGGGATTAGCTGCATGCGAATGGTAATCACAGCTTCACTCAGATTACACGTGCATCATGAACCTGGATCATTGCCGCATAAATACTAACCAGCACAACGCTCACAGAGTTTGATCCCGAGGTTTCACATGCATGCTTTTTTGACTTTGATTTTGCTGTCATTAATTCCACAAATATTTAATGTGTGATATTTTATGTCTGTGCTATTGTAAAAAAAAAAAAAAAAAAATCCAATCAAAAAAACTGAAACCAGCACTGAAGCGACCCCTGCTGACCAAATTCAAATGATGGCGTTTCACTGTTTGAGTGACAGAGCTTTATTGTTGTGTGGGAAACATTTCTGAGACACACAGTTCAGTGTCCGTTTGTTATAATGACTGTACCACTACAGTTTATTCCAGTCGCACACTCACCATCCTGTCACCGCTACAAATACTCACAAGGAAACTTTTGTTTTGTTTTGTTTTTTTAAAGGATCATTCTGGTGGTTTTTTTTTTTCCCCCATTATCGTGTTTTTTTGGCCATGTGGGCTATGACAGTTTTTGTACTCTCTACTTCAGTTGTATAGATTTAGGGTAACGATGAGTCACACCAAGGCAACAAAACAAGTGTTTACTCATTTGTTTTTCTGGCCAGGCTGGAAGTAAACGCAGAAATTTGTGTGAAAACAACTTTAGTTTGATCCTCAGCCACATTCGTTTGAGCTTAATCAGATGTTTCAGGGGGAAGAAATTACATATTAGAATGACAGTCATGTGCTTGCCACTCAAATTCATGCTCGTTGTTCACTGTTTTGTTTGCTTCCCCTGAACCCCCTGTAGAGTTTGTAAATGGGACATGCAGCAGGTTAATGTGCAGCTGAAATAGTCTGCAGTGTGTGAAGAGAGGGTCAGAAAAGCCGAAGAGCTGAGAGCAGAGCACCTCGGTGTTGGTTTTGGTCTTTGCTTTCTTATTCTTTAATCATGAAAATTACTGCAATTATTTTTCATTTAACTAACTGGTTTTGTGTGCTGAACCTGTATAATAGTCATGCATTATTATTTTTATTCCTAGATGACATTTATGCCATTGGAGGAGGTAAGAGGAACATGCAGCAAGCGTATGCATCAAATATTTTCAGCACTTGCTGAGTTGTGCTTCATTTATTTTGTTCTTAAATTTTAGGCTCCAATGAATTTTTCCTAAACAACGTTCCTGAACAGCTTTATGGTGAGTGTCTTCTTTATGCAGCGCTGATGGCTGATGCACGGTTCCTCTCTGCGTCAGCTGTGTACGGCTATGTGATCAGTTCCCGTCTCAGCACTTATACTAACATATAGGTGTGAAACTTCCTTGTAGCATGCTGTCACTCCCTACATAGGAGCATAAAACTCTTTGCAGCATCATGCAAAATACCAGAGAATTAACACCCACTAATAAAAGCTAATGCCACCAAAAA
Organism: Pterophyllum scalare; assembly: GCA_024447675.2. Classification (NCBI taxonomy): domain Eukaryota; kingdom Metazoa; phylum Chordata; class Actinopteri; order Cichliformes; family Cichlidae; genus Pterophyllum; species Pterophyllum scalare. The sequence continues at coordinate 12,662 of JAMQGT020009909.1, forward strand.
AAGGAAAAGCTTCACAAAGTCCTCGTTTATTTTATCACATCAAAGTCATAATAACGTCATTGTGTGAGAAACACTTCCTTCCTGCCTCCATTTCTTAGTAAATATGATCCTTATCACTGGTACCTGAATTTCTGGTTTATGCACGATCGGCCGTATAACGCTGTGGATGTGTATACATTTCACTTCTCTACTGATGGATATTTTTCTTGCTGTACATATGCTGTACATCCATGCTAAAAAATAAGAACTGCCGCTGGGCATGGTTGTATTTTTCACCATAACAAACAAACCACTTCAGAACAGTGCCAGCAGACGAAGGTGATGCACTCAAAGGAGAGAAAAACATAGATTTTGTTGTTTGTCATTTAAATAATATTAAAAATAAGCAAAGCAGGTGAATTACATGGGGAAAAAAGAAGGAAAGACTCTACGTGAACACATCTTTAAATCCTGACTAGGATGTCTTGTGTTTGGATGTCGGCTACACACCTGTGAGGTTTTATAACTGAATGGATATTTGTCATTTTATTTTGCATCTATTTTTGTACGGTTTTCCTTACATTAGATTTAGCAGTCTGGTTTTCTCCCTTTTACACGTTTGATCCCAGCAACTGACAAAGTGGCCTTGCTCATCGGCAATCTGTCGTACCAGAACCACCCGCAGCTTAAAGCTCCCATGGTGGATGTTTATGACCTCACTAACCTCCTGCGGCAGCTAAATTTCAAGGTGGTTTCGCTGCTGGACCTCACGGAGTCGGAGATGAGAAATGCCGTAGATGAGTTTCTGCTGCTGCTTCACAAAGGAGTGTATGGTATGTTTGCATTTGACTTACCTCTGGGTGCCGTTGGGTGTTGTTTCAGCCCGGGAAGTGACACTGCCATTTTAATCTTTTAAATTAAATGTTTATATCATTATGTAACATCATCGACAGCATCTGTGTTCGTTAATATTAAACGCTCCCTGTTACAGCAGCATATACTTTATACAACGTTTAGATAAAAGTAGCAACTATTAATTAAAGAATAACCTTTTAAAGATTCTTTAAAATGTAGAATGTGACCCTGATTAAATAAATATTAAATGCCAGCATTAAAAAAAGCTGGATGTAACCAGATCTTGTACTTCCACGCTACCAGACTGAAATGGACTCCTTCCTCTTTAGGCCTGCTGTACTACGCTGGTCATGGATATGAGAACTACGGAAACAGCTTCATGGTGCCGGTAGATGCTCCAAATCCGTACCGCTCGGCCAACTGTTTATGCGTGCAGAGCATCCTTAAACTGATGCAGGAAAAGGAGACGGGCCTCAATGTTTTTCTGCTGGACATGTGCAGGAAGAGGTGAGTGCCAGAGTCAATTACAAAATGAACACTTAATCATTACAGTGTAGTACAAAGTCAGTTAAACTTCAGGGATTTTGGGCTCTCCTGTTATGAAGCATAAACCAATGTGAGCTCATTTCTCCTACTTTGGTGCAAATGAAAGTGATAGCAGATGCACTGAGAGGGAACAACAAGACATCCTCCATAAAGGGAATGTTATGCAGGTGGTGGCTGCTTGTAGCATGGGATGGTGCTTACAGCCCATTCAGGTTGAACAGGTAATCCAGCTCCTCCAGGATGGCACAGGTCTCAACACAGTCTCAAGATTGTGAAGGGGATACCCAATGATGGGCTGTTACACGAGGAGACCTGGACAGGGCCATAGATGGTGTCAGCCCAGCAGCTGGACCAGTGTCTGCTCCTTTGAGTGAGGAGAAATGGGGAACACTGCCAGAGACCCACCAAAGCCTGCTACTCAAGCATATTTCTGACCAAACTGTCAGAATCAGTCTCCATGAGGGTGGCGTGAGGGCCTGGCATCCTTTAGTCAGACCTGTGCTCACTGCCCCACACCCTGCAGCTTGATTGGCATTCGCCAGAGACCAACGAGACGAGGAGGTTAATTATGTGGCGCAGTGGGTAGGTGCTCACCTCACAACCGGAAGGTTTCTGGTTTGAGTCCCCGTCTGAGCGTGTGCTGTCATTGTGTCCCTGCCTAAAGTGTAAATGTGGTGGTCGGAGGGGCCGTAGGCGCGAATTGGCAGCCACGCCTCTGTCAGCTTACCACCACCAAGTGTGATTGATGTATTCACACATGGTGCACAGAATTGTAGTGTCTTTGGGTGTCTTGAAAAGCGCTATATAAGAGTAAGGCATTATTATTAGGGAATTGTCTTTCTCTCCACCTTAAAGCTCAGAAAGCTTAAAATTCTACATATTTATGTTCAGGAATATTCACGATGACAGCACTCCAAACATTGTCCTGAGGGTAACCGCCAACATTGTCTTTGGATATGCCACGTAAGTCCAAAACATCAATTATCATTCAAAGCTAGCTTGGTCAGGATGGTTTTGCTTTCCCAGATAGGAAAGTTTTTTTTTTTTTTGGTTTGGCTGTTCAGGTGCCAAGATGCCGAGGCCTTTGAGCTGAGCTCCACAGGCTTCGCCAACGGCGTGTTTGTCAAGTTTTTGAAGAAGCGTCTGCTGGATGATGAGAAGATCACCGTGGTGCTGGACAGAGTCGCCGAGGGTGAGAGACGACACTAAAATACGACATAGGAAGCACTTCCCCCTTAAAATGAATTTTGGACTTAAAAGATCTCTGTGAAGAATCGATGAATCATTTTGAATTGTTTGGTCATGAAATTAAACTGCTGTGTTTCCGATAGGATGCGCATGAGTTACTGTTAAAAAAAAATAAATGAATGTATCCTGCTTTCCATTATTGATGCAACAATTCTCCCTGTTTATTGGCTAATGGATCCATGGGTCTACTTATTAAACCACATTTATGATAGGTAATATCTTTCCTATTGGTTAAATTCAAAATTCAATGTCATCCTGCTGGGCCTTCCACCTCCCTGCAGTGTTACGACTGCTTTTAACCAGAGTGTGTTTTAGCTCATGTGAGGACGTTCAGGCTGTATTAGAATAAATTCAGATTGTCCAATTTATGGTTCGTGCACAGATATGGGCCAGTTTGATGCTACGAAGGGGAAGCAGGCTCTAGAGATCCGCAGCAGTCTTTCGGAGAGGAGAGCGCTGACGGATCCTATTCCGCCCGGAGACAGCGCGGATCTCGCTCAAGCTCACAGCCGCCAGTGGGCGAAAGCTCACGGTGAGTCCAGAACTAGAAATGCAAAACATTTATTTGTCCGCGCACTGGGAAGCCCCTATTTGCTTACTGCAGCTCAGCAATGCAGGCTTAGTCAAATGTCAAATGTTTAGTTAGTGCAACATGAAAACCAGATGGAGTTTTTGCTACATGTATATGGACTTCAATGTGTGCGAGCTGAGATTAGTTTCTGTATGTTACTGCAGAACTTCCTGAGAGTATGTGTCTCAACTTTGACTGCGGGGCTCAGATCAAGTTGGGCTTCGCTGCGGAGTTCTCCAATGTCCTCGTGATTTACACTCACATCGTTAAGAAACCTACAGACATGTCCTTCTGCCAAGCTCACGTCACTGACTTCTCACAGGTATGCTCTCATGTCACTAAGCTGGTAGGGAAAAGCTGCACCACAAATGCACTGTAAATGCACATTTGTTTGTGTTTGTGAAAACTCCTTTAGGACCTCGATGTGGATCCTAAGCTGATGAACAGGGAGACTCCAGAGGAGACGGGGATCTACCTCCTGTCCAGCAGCCTGCCGCAGCACTGTCTCTACACCAGACTCAGCTCACTGCAGAAGCTCAGGGTAAGAATAAAAAAACTTACTTGTGACATTTTAGTAAAAACAAAAAAGTCTGAAAGCCTAAAGTAAAATTATATTAATGAGGCTAGTAGTGGTCAAATATTAAGAAGGCACGAAGTGGAGCTGGAGGTGGCAGAGCTGGAGATGTTAAGATTTTCACTAGAAGTGGTGAGGATGGATAAGATTAGAAATGAGTCCATCGGAGGGACAGCTCAGGTTGAGAGGTTTGGATTTTTCCACTTCCATTTTCTCCGATTGATGACGATGTCAGCAGCTGTTTTGTTCTCTTCCAAAGTTCCTTATTGTAGATGTTCTTCGGCCAATGGATTCGGATAATCTGTTTGAGACAGGCGTTCACAAAGACCTGCAGTTTGTTATCTAGCTCTTTGGTGTGTCTCCATTTTTCACAGTGGTGAAGCTATTCGAAGTTTAGTAATGCCACTGTTTGCCTGCTAACATTTCATGCAACAGGAGGAGCTGGTCTTCACCGTGTGCCTTCAGGGAACCTTCACAGCCATGGACGATGATCATCCGATCCACTGGACGAAGAGCGTCAACATCGGAAAGCCGCTCATTGCTCGACTGGACCTCCACCGGGCCATGCGGCGAAACAGCTGCCTGCAGACCTGCCTGATGCCCCACAGTCCATCCCACAGCCCATGTCACAGCCCTGGACCCGAACACCGTCACCACCTCTATCACGGGTCGCACCATGCCCAGGACTACAACCGCCTCTTTCCACAGCATCGCTACTTGGACATCGGCGATCCGCAGGGTGCAGTGGGTGGCTGTGGCGATTTCTACTGTGACAATCTCAGCCAGTGTCGCTACGAGCCACCATACATCTCTGGAGGGCTTTCGAGCTCACCGGGCAGGCTCAGCATTCCCATAGAGACCACAGACGACATTGACGAGCTGCAGACTGTGTTCATCAACAGTCTGCAGCTTCAGCCACAGTGAAACCGAAGAGAAGCTTTAAATATCTGTAGTTTTATTACTGCTGCTCTCGTTGTTACATATTCTACAAATATTTTATATGATATGCATCTTTTTTTTTTTTTAGAAAACTTTATGCTGACTTTTGTAAATCAATTTTTGAGATCTGAAAAGGTGTATTTGAGTAAACTGACACACCAGTCGGGCATTAAACTAAAACTGTACAGGGCATTCCTGCATTTGTGACTCAGCAGCATTTAAACTACAGTATATATGCAGTTTAACGGTGGTGCAGTGGATAGCACTGTGTCTCACAGCAAAAGGGTCCTAGGTTTGAATCCGCTGGGTCGGGACTTTCTGTGTGGAGTTTGAATGCTCTCCCCTTGCTTGTGTGCAGTCTGTCCAGGTAATCTGGCTTCTTGCCACAGTCCACATACATGCATCAGTAATCTGTGACTCTGAATTGGCCGTAGGTGTGAGTGTGAGTGGTTGTCTGTTTGTGTTCTTATTTTCTCTTACGTGTATACTGATAAAATTGTGGATGCTAATATTAAACATGTCTAAAGTTTTGTATAATGAAGTTAGCCCATGTATGAGTAATCCTTTTTGAGCCAGAGGCTCACTCTTCTGGAGTTTTTTCTGCTCCTACTCCCGATTTACATCATGAAGCCTGTGTTTCCTTACACAGCCATCTGAGTTGCAGATGGCTGTTGTAGGAAAGCTGCTGCCCTGAGTAATCTTGCCCACCTGCTTGTGCTCAGTCTAACTTTGATATTCTTCTCCGATTTCGTGAGTTGGGAAGATGTTTCCAGTATCCGATTACTTCGCCTTTATCGTGACTTTGCTTTGTCATTCTCAGACTTCAAAAACAAACTTTGGTTTTCACAAAGTTTGCTGCTTCAGTTTTAATGATGGCAATTTGCATATACTTCAGAATGTTACGAAGAGTGATCACATGAATTGCAAATAATTGCAAAGTCTCTCTTTGCCATGAAAATGAACTAAATCCCCCACAAACTCCATTTCCACTTCATGTCAGCCCTGCCACAAAAGTACCTGCTGACCTCATTCCAGTGATACTCTCGTTATCACGGGTGAGAGTGTCGACGGGAACAAGGCTGGAGATCACTCTGTCATGCTGATTGAGCTTGAATAGCAGATCAGATGCTTTAAAAGGAGGGCGGCTCTGGAAATCATTGTTCTTCCTTGCTTAACCATCGTTACCTGCAAGGAAACATATGCAGTCATTTGCATAAAAAGGGCTTCACGGGCATTGGTATTGCTGCTAGTACGATTACACCTAAATCAACCATCAAATACTTCAAGGAAAGATTCAGTTGTTGAAGAAGACCTCATGGTTCCCAAGAAAGCCCAGCAAGCACCGGGACCATTTCCTAAAGGTGATTCATATGTGGGATTGGGGCACCACCAGTGCAGAGCTTCCTCAGGGGTGGCAGGTGTGAGTGCAAAGTGAGGTCAAGACTTTTGGAGCATGGCCAGGTGTCAAGGAGAGCAGCAAAGAAACTACTTTTGTCCAGGAAAAGCATCAAGGACAGACTAGGGATTCTGCAAAAAGTACAGGGATTCTGACGGTTAAGCACTGAAGTAAAGCCATTTTCTCTGATGAGGCCCATTTCCAGTTGTTTGGGGATCTGGAAAAGTGTTTTTTTTGGAGAAGAAAAGGTGAGTGCTACCATCAATCCTGTGTCACGCCAACAGTAAAGCCCCTCAGATCATTCATGTATGGGGCTGCTTCTCATTCAAGCCAGTGGGCCTTACTCACAATTTTGCCTAAGAACACAGCCATGAATGACGAGTGGTACCAAAACATCCTCCGAGAGCGACTTCTCCCAGCCATCCAAGAATAGTTTGGTGAAGAACAAGTGACTTTTCCAGCATGATGGAGCATCACGCCATAAGGCAAAGATGATAACTAAGTGCCTCAGGGAGCAAAACACTGAAAATGTGGGTCCAGTGGTCAGGAAACTGCCATCAACTGTAATCACACTGAGAACTTGAGGTCAGTATCTCAAGAGGCGGATTGACGACGAAAACCCCACAAATTCTGACAAACTGCAAAGCATTGATTCATGCAAGAATGAACTGTGAAGCTTCATAAATAAGTTTTTTTTTTAAGTAGAGTAAAAATATGGATCCTTATTCAGTACCTTAAAAATATATTGACTCATTAATTTCCACTACTGATCACTGTTAATAGATCTTAACACACTGCAGTCACACAGAGCTGCTTCTGTTTTTCTGTTTGTTTTTAATCGCCCCCCCTCAGGATGGCAGCAGACGGCCTTGCTGCCTCCTGCACCCCTCCCCTAACTCTCTGCATTACATTATGAGCCCAGCTCACACCCTTGTATAGCAGAGAACTTCTTTTAGCCTCTGTCTTCTCAGTGATCCGTGAAACTTTCCAAAAGTTCCACTCCGGTGACTTTCCTGGGATTTCTGCCACTGTTTACATTATCACCCTCAAGTTGATGTTGCTGCCTTAGGGTTTGGCCTGATGCTGAGACATCATAGACTGAAGGCTCACACAGTCTGCCATAGAAAAGCTTCCCTTTTTTTCAGATTTAATTCTTTAACAGTTTCTCCTCTGCTGTCGCCGTTACCTGTTTCTCATTCCTCCCCGAGGACTCGACTTCATAATTCACTGACATTTGGTGCCCCTCTGAATGTCATGCGTTAAGCAAGTGGTGAAGCACGGCATTGCACATATCCAAGGGAAGACAGGCCCAGGCCCAGTTTTCATCTCATAATGAATAACAAATTATTGATTGATTGATTAATCAGATGAAACTAACATAATACAATCCAAGGTTTCCATCCAGGTTTTCTGGAAATCTTGGAGCAGCCACTCTGTTGGCAGTTGGTATTTATTGCCAACAAGGACTGATGAACTAAAGGACTATAATATATCCTGAAGAAGTCATCTGTTGTCCCTTCCCTGGGTCTTGGACCTAGGGTTTTGAGTTTTGTGATTTTAGTTTTGAAATGAATATTGTTCTAGTTTATTTTCCTTACCTTCTGACATTATGATTTCTTGGGCTTCCGTGTTGTTTGTTCCCTCGTGATCCAGTCCACCCTAGTCTTGTTTTTGTCTCTGCACTCTATCCTTAGCTCCGCTTGTGTGGAGTCAGCTGTGTCTCAGTGTTTGTTTACCTTCCTGTCCTGATGTCAAGTTCACGTGTCTTAGCCTTGGGCTCTGTGTTTGGCACTTCCTGTTTTATTTTGGTGGGCTTTTGGTGCTTACCTTAATTTTGCTTCCTGTGTTTCTCTCATAACCCCTTGTGTATATACTGCCTCAGTCTCCTTCTGTTCTTTGTCATGTTGCCCCTCATGGTGGTGTATTAGTCTGTTCCTGGTTTTTTATCTGAAGATCCTTAGCTCTGGATACTCTTCCTAGTTCAGCTGCTTATAGGACTTTGACATCTGTACATGTTTCCTCCAGTGCTCTCATGCATCACTTTAACCCTTGTGTTGTCTTGCAGGTCAAAAGTGACCCACTACCATGTTTAGCTGTAGAAAAAAATACCTTAAACTATCTTTTTCCAACTTGAAATTTTATGTCTTTTCCTGAAGTTACCCCATTATTAGAAAAATTGATACTTTGTTTTTGTTTATGTTTCCATGTGGGCTGTACACCACTAGGGTACAAAGATTGTCTCATGGGTCATTTTTGACCCGTGAATTATAAAAGCATGTAAACAGCAGAAAAAAGTTCAAAGGCCACATACAAATAATTATTACAATAATTAATATACACACACACACACACACACACACGCACATAAAAAAAACTGGAACTTGCATTTGACCTGCACCTGCAGTCTTAATCTGCAGCTAACCCCTCAAATCACACAAGCTCCCGAACAAGGGAAAAAACAATCTCAGACATTATAAAAACAAATTCAGTATAGAGGATATAAAGGTACCCTGAATCAAAGTACCCCTGGTTGGTTCCTTGCTGAAGCCATGAGTAGACGTTTCACTGCCCAACAGGTCCTGGATGAGATATTTTCAGGGGTTCAGGAGGAACAAGAGGATGACGATGTATCTGAAGAGGAAGATGGGGAGGAATGCAACCCAGAGGATGATGCATCTTCAGATGAAGAAAAAGAGGAAATCCCTCAAGCTGACATGGAGACATTTTTGTCAAAGAATGGCCAAATTGCATGGTCCTCATCAAATTGAGACAGCAACCAGGGAGGAACAGCAGCATCAGCCATCATAAGGATGACTCCAGGTCCAACAAGGCATTTGGCTGCCCATGTCCAGGATATTTTTTCTACCTTTCACCTGTTCATCACACCAGCCGTCGAAAAAAATCATCCTGGAGAATACGAATTTGGAGGGTTTCCGGAAATATGGAGAAAAATGGAAAAATATGGATGAGATTGACCTGCGTGGCTACATTAGAATTAGAATTAGAAATTAGAATTAGAAAGAATTTATTGTCATTATACGTCAAGACATACAATGAAATTGCGTACATAGGGATTTTGACATTAGCAGGTGTATACAGGTCCTGTGGCGAGGTTACATATAGTCTCTGGGATGCAGAAAGTGGAAGGGCAATTTTTCATGCCACCATCAGAGCCATCAATATAATTAATTCTGAAGTAATTACTTCACATTTATATAATAGCAGTAATAAAGCCCTACTGTGTAAAAGAAAACTGTTATGACAGTTGGTTTGTGGTTTTAAAAAAAAAAAGTGAAATACTGTTCACTGGTGATTGACTTTTTGTATTGTGTAACAAAAAAATACATGATAAAAAAGAATTAAACTGAGTTGAATAGATGAATAACAAGTTGTTTCATCATGCAAAAAAGATTTTGGATTTAAAATTCAATTAAGCTGCTTTATTTTGGGGCTTTGGTAGGGCGGGTCATTTTTGACCCATAGGACAAGGGGAGTAAACAGAATGTTAAGATCGCACAAGGGTTCAACAAAACGTACCTTAATTTTTTAAAATGTATTTTTTAAAGCAGCAATAGTTGAGAGTTTTAGGGAGAAAACACTTACCCATCACTTTGTTAAGTAACTGTTCATCTACTCATGTATCTACTCAGCCCATCACAACGCACCGATTCAACGCATTAATGCACAAAGATGTGATAAAGTCGTGCTGAAGGTCAAACCAAGCCTCAGAATGTGGAAGAAAGGTGATTTACGTGACCTTGAATGTGGCGTGGTTCGTTGTTCCTCACAGAGCGGAAATTTCTGAAATACTTAATGCAAGCCAGAGTATTTCTTAATATTTGATGGCTTAAGTATTTCTTTCAGGCTGACCTTAAGTATTTCAGTAACTGATGAGTTACAGAGAATGGTCGAGAAACAGAGAAAATATCCAGTGAGTGGCAAAAAAACACCTTATTGAGGTCAGAGGAGAATGGTCAGACTGCTAACAACAGTCACCTCGAGGCCCTTTATATTGTAAGGATTGTAAAGACCCTATAAAAATACAGAGAAACCCCCCAACAATCAAATGACCGCCTGTGAGCAATCAATCGGCGAGGGGGAGAGGGGGTGAGGGGAAAGAGACAGGACAAAAGACACTGTGGAAGAGAGTCAGAGAATAATAATAATAACTAATAATAATAATTTATTCAGGGTCACCTGATCCAAGATGCTTCCAAGATTTTTAGAGCCGAGTACAATAACCTCAGTTTTATCTGAATTTAGAAGCAGGAAGTTAGAGGTCATCCAGGTCTTTATGTCTTTAAGACATTCCCGTGACTTATTGGTGTCTGCCATCTGGCTTCATGGATAGATAATGAAATACAGATACAAATAACCACTCAAAAGAGCATTTCTGAATTCACATGTTGAACCTTGAAGCAGATGGGCTTAGAGCAGCACAAGACCACACCGGATGCCGCTCCTGTCAGTTGAGAACAGGAGACCGAGGCTACAGTTTGCACAGGTCTACCAAAATTGGGCAATAGAAGACTGGGGAAACGTTGCCTGGTGTGATCAGTCTGGATTTCTGGTGGGACATTCAGATATTGGAGTCAGACTATGGCATAAAATCATGAAAGCATGCATCCATCCTGCTTAATATCACAGATTCAGGCTGATGGCAGTAGTTGACATACTTTGGGCCTCTTACTACCAAGTGAGCATCATTTAAACACCACAGCCTGTCTGAGTATTGTCACTCCCTTTATGACCACAGTGTACCGATGTTCTGACAGCTGCTTCCAGCAGGATAACGAGCCACCTCACAAAGCTCACTGGACTCAAACGGCCTCCACGGTGACCAGAGCTCAGTTCATTAGAGAAACTTTGGAACGTTGTGGAACAGCCGACAAATCTGCAGAAACTGCATGATGCTGTCAGCAGAATCTCACAGTCATATTTTCAGCACTTTGTTAAATCTGTGCTGCAAAGACTTAAGGCAGTTCACTTTTAATGGAGTCCAACCCACTACTAGCAAGGTGTACCTAATGAAGTGGTCAGTGTGTGCACATCTATTTATCAGCTGCATAACAGTCATGCTGCTTGATGGCCCTGCATGCTCATTTTTTACTTCCTGTGACTATGTGGCACATACAGAGTTAATCTCCTTAGATTTCCATGTCAGGATCAGGATGTCAGGATGTTCCACAGTGACAGAAACAGCCAAACCAGAGTTCAGCACTGCAGCCCCATTTTATTTTATACTGGGTTCAGACTTTGAGTTAAAGGAGCTATTATTTAAACCAAACTGGCGTCAAACTGGAGGTAATAAGATAACTGGATAATATCTTTTAGGATGAAGCAGAATTTAGAAATGAAAATATAAAAATGCAGAACAGATAGAGAGGGATCCCGAAGAATAATAATAATAGCATGGATAACTTTAGCTATGAATGCCATGCAGTGAGAACTACAGTGAGGGGTGCTTTTAGTGTTTTACTTAGTGTAACTGTAAATTTCAAAGAGTTTAAAAGTGCAGAGTTGATCGGTGAAAGTGAATCAGTTGCAGCAACAAAGCTGGTATTTTGTTAGTTGCCCCTCTTTGTTGTCTCACAAGGGGAGGCAGCCCATGTGATCTTCTCACATAACACAACAGGACACCTTGCACATAGCTGCACTGTAGCAGTCCAGTCAGGTTGGGACAGATTTAACATTTTTACACACACAGACACACACACATACACACAACATTGTTATTATGTTATTTCAACATTTTCTGTCCATAAGCAGTCCTGCAGAACTGCAGCACAACATCAAGACACGAACCCCGTGTGTGTGTGAATAATGGATGGAGTCAGCCACCCACAGGCTGCAGGGTGATATCATGGCTGCGTCACTTGTGCAGATGCGGGAGGAGGGGTGGTGTGGTTATACCGTGCAGTCTGTAGACAGTGAGGAACCTCCTCACAGAGAGGACAGACGGATAATAACCATGTCAGCCTCCTGGAAGCAGACGCTTTTCACATCTTCCTGCTTTTCATCTGCTGCAGACGCATCAATACAAGTAAATGAATTTGGGGTTTAATTTTCACTCTGCTTTGTGGTTGTCTTAAAGCTGTCCTGCCTCTTCTCTTTTCCACCAAATGCTCCTGTAACCTTGTGAGGGCCAGAAGAAAATGTCATAAGATTTTCACATAATTTTGTCTGAAGCTTTCTGGTAGTCATTGTTTACAATTTTTCTTTAACCTTCTACATGTTTCTCAAAATTTTACCCCCAAGGACAGAATTGTTTAATCAGCATGGGACGTAAAGTATAAGAAAAATTCAGTAGCAGAGGGTTACTGTGTATGGCTCATTGATGCTGTGCATCAGATTACTCTGAGAATAAGATGATAGATAAAAAGATGAATGCTTAACGTCACTGAGAGCTTATTTTAAACTGTCCTTGAGATATTTATGCATTTATTCAAAAGACATCTTTTTGAAAAGATCATCAAGGAAACATCCTGGTTGCTGTTATGCAGAGGACACTTTTCACAGACGGCTACGGGCTGGTTCATTGGCACTGATATCTGCTTTAAAATTACCTTAAAATATTCATATTTTTTTAAAGTTTCTGTGAGTTTTTAATGACAAATTTGTAGCGAATATTATTATTAAGCACAACTGCACTAATCTTCAATGAGCACATTTTACATCTGATTTTTTAAACCTTTTAAACCAGTAAACTAGTGATTTCCTTCAGTTATAGCTGCTGCAATTAAAAAAAAAACAACATTATTTACATCTTAAATAGAAAAAAAAAACCTCATAATTACCAAGAAAATCCTTGCAAACATCTAATATTTGTTAGCAAAAACATAGCTGATATTTAGTCCAAAAACTTTCATTTTCAAATCATTCCCCAGTTTTTTTTGTTTGTTTTTTTTTACTGTAAATGCTGTTCTGTCAATCATGTAAAAACTGTGTATTTAAACATTTACTTCAGAGACGCCGTCAGAGACGTCAGAGCCGGCGGTTCCCACCGCTCCTCTGCCAACAAACGTGAAAAGTGTTGTTCTTAAAGGTCCGTCATCATTTTCTCATCTCCACTTGTGTTAATACAGATAAAATATGCATCATTAGTGCTGCATTTCAATTACAGTCTGATTTTGCCGTGTGTGTGTGTGTGGGTGTGACTGCTCACAGGTGAAAATCACACTGAGAGAATCCAGCTGTCGGATCCTACAAATCTGACGCTGGAATGCACCTGGACTGGAAATCAGAAGAAACTCCCAAACATTACAGGTTACTGGACAAAAGATGGGGGGGAAATCCCGGGCGTCCGTTTCTCCGTGCAGCTGGAGAACGAGCAGTATAATCTCAGACGAGAGTAAGTACTTTGTGTACATGTTTTACTTGTCGGCTGTAGAAAATCCATTGTGCAGCACTGACATTTCAGTGTTAATCTCCTCCATGTAGCTGAAGAGCTGTTACTTACATAGTTTTATCTAAAGGGAAGTTATATCTAAGGGGAACTGGGTGTATAAAAAGTTTTAAATAGAACAGAAGTGTGAGCTGTGACTGTTTACATGAAAGCAAAAGCATGTTTGCAACAGTGTAGTTGAAATAATCGGAACATTTGGTTGGAGAATAGTCAAAATATATTAAATATGAACCTTTATCCAACTTTAGAATTATAACCTGCTATGTCTAAAAGCTCTCCTTGACTTCTGCATTACAGCTTCAGTATCAGCAATGAAGAAAACCTTGGAAATTACTCCTGTGTTTTTGGGAATGAAGCAAAAATCAATTTCATTTTGGCAGGTACAGAAAAAATTCTGCATGACATTTCACTGCTTCATTTCTTTTGCTATCAGCTCCCCAAGTCCCCCACCTGAGCTATTTATACTGAATATCAGTAACAGTATATCAGTTTAAGACTGAGGCTCTGTGGTGCCACTGTGTCGTCATCATCATCTTCATCCCAGCTGTTTTCCTCCAGCTCCACAGATCAGTGAGATGCGAGACAAGCCAGTAGTGAGCTATCTGGGGGACTTTGTGGTGATTCATTGTAAAATGGAAGAAAGCAAACCGAAGCCGAACACCTGGATCTGGTATAAAGTCAATGGGACAGAAAAGGTAAGCTGCTGCTCAGAGCCTGTCGTTTTGCTGAAGACTTCTTTATTGCTCAGAGCCTGTCGTTTTGCTGAAGACAGCTGATCATTTTATCCATGTTCCTCGTGCTTCTCACTTCTCCTACAGTGAAGATCTTGTGAATGCCTGAGCGCGTATTAAAGCAAGGTGATGGAAAACATTACAGCTTGTCCTTATGTTCTGTTAGCTGCACCTATGACAAGATGCACATATGCGTATCCAGAATTTCTCTATGGCAACAGATGAAACTTGTGCTAATGTACCCAGTTTTTAAAGCCTGCCTATTAAGAAGTTTAGCACTTTCCATCCATTATCCATTATTATTAATATAATTATGTCTGTAATATGATGCAGCATTAGTTTAACTCCTAGCTCCTCACACATTTGATTTTTTGTGTAAAACTGTGCTTCACTTTCCAATGCACTGGGATGTTCCTTTAGCTTGATCTGTTTACCTATTTATTTATTTTTAATGTGGAGAAAGGCAAAAAACTACAAAGCCACTGCTGGGAGGCAGGTGGGATGTCAAACGGGATAATGCCGCATCCTCGAACACAGAGTCCTTTAAAGTTTTACGTCTTGAATTATTTTCACTCCTCCTTTTTTCTCTCACCGAAACTTTGTGGTTAGGTTTAAGAAACTAACTGAACCCTTTCACAATGTTAGAAATTCACATTAGTGCAACCCCTGTGGGTCCTGCTGTAATGTTTTCCACCACCATATGAGGACATCTGAATTCAAAGACATTTAAATTCTTTGTTTTAACTGCAACGTTTAACAAAGTCCAGAAGAAATCACTTTAAACAAATGCATGTTAAAATTTTGAATTGGTGTATGTGTTTCTTGGGGAACAGATCCCCATTGCTGATAAGCCTCAGCGCTATGAAATCCACAACAAGGAGTGGAAGAGCCAGCTGCGGATGAGCAACCTGTCAGATGCCGATTCCGGGTTGTATTACTGTGGTGCAGTGTACCCCATCAGCACCTCAATGAGCCGTGTGGAACTCAAGGTGAGTAACCAAACCTTTGTGCTTTTACATAAATATTTACAATATTTTAGAGGGAAATATGATTTTTTTTGATACATTTATATAACTGTAAAGCACTTTTTAGCCATGTGTTTTTAAAAACCTTCAGGAGTCTGCCTGGAGCCCCTTCTTGTTTGCAGGGGTGATGGACCGGTTAACGGATGAGGTCTCTGTGGTCGATGATGTTTGCAGATGACATTGTGATGTGTAGTGATAGTAGAGAGCAGGTGGAGGAGAGCCTGGAGAGGTAGAGGTATGCTTTGGAGAGAAGAGGAATGAAGCAGGACAGAATACATGTGTGAGTGAGAGAGACAGACAGGTGTAACAGGTGAGGATGCAAGGAGTAGAGATAGTAAAGGTGAAGCTGAAGTACACAAGGTCAACCATCTAAAGCTACAGACAGTTCAGTT
>JAMQGT020009910.1:0-11142 GCA_024447675.2 Pterophyllum scalare
ATCTCAAATCTCATAGCAGTGACACCTGCCAGCAGCTTTTCAATAAGAACTGGGCAGGGCTGCTGAATCGGCTTTCACTACTGACAGACAAATCTTTGTTTTTAATTTCTTTGGGTGTTTTCCAAAGTGTTTTAGCACTCTGGACTCCACTGTTTCTTTTAAACAGTAGCCTAGATGTAAACTCTGCAAATGAAGAGCTGCCACCTTGATGCCCCGTCACTCAAAATGAGACATGGAAGTGATGGAGCCTAAAAACATGTACTAAATGTACCCGAGAAGACGGGTTTCGAGGGTGCTGGAGGAAGGAAGGGGACTGTTGCCTTCTTGAAAGGAGCGTCAGTTTGCATTTTAGATGAGGAAACATGCTTGGATAGACAAAAGGAACTGAAAATAAAATGTAAACTTTTGCTTTGATGTAGGGATCACTCAATATAATAAAAGGAACTATAGGAGTAATTCTGTCTTCAGATTTAATATATGAACATGCTTAAATCTGACATCTTTATATTCTCCATATTTTTTAGTTACCTTACATTTTTAATCTTACTTAATGCTGGTTAGTAAACTCACAAAGAAACCCATGTGAACGTCTCCGTTTGAATTGCCCACCAGCCACACGCTTTTCGGATCATTGTGGACGACCCCGAGAAAATCAACTTGTTGGGTCCAACTGATAACAAGAGACAAGCCACATTTAGAGTTATTAAAAGAAATGTAAATTAAATATCAACAATAAGCATCTTGATTCAAGGTCTTTATACAACTTTGCCAAAGCTTCTACATAGTTCTATACAATTCAAGATGGAGGAAAGGCTGATTAGAAAAAGGATGAAAAACATGGTACTTATTGATTGTATGCTCCCAGACGTCATCTTTGTTCATCTTTGTCACGTCAAACATTTCTCCAGTTTTGGTCACCCCAATCAGGGCAGCGCAGTAGAAGAGGTGTGCCACTGGTTGTTTGACTTTGTAGTTGGTTGCCTTCACCAGGCTGGAAGCAACCGAGACAAAGATTAAAGAAGAAAAAAACTCATTACATAACATTTGATGTCTCCTACTCTGTTGATGCTCTGAAGCTCAGCATCAGCTTATATCTCATTTAAACTTAATTATCTTATTCAACACAGAACAGTTTTAACATGTGAGTTTACCACAGAGCTGAGATTTCATACGATCGTTACTAAGCGTCCAACCGGGCGAAATGAGCTTTTGTCATTAATTTCATAGCTAACTAATAAAGAAGGCAGTGCTTGGGTATCTTATGTTAGCTGTTGTTGTAGCGCCAAATCCCAACAAACAGTCGTCTCAGGTTTACCTTGCTGCATTGTGTTGTTTTTTCCACACCACCTTCCAAACATCAACAACAATATTGTTTGTAAAAGCCACGGCGATCTGACTATCAGGCATGGAGCAGACCGCTGCGATGGGGCCTTCTGACGCCTGACGCACACAACACAAAGATGCAGGTCACGGTCGGGACTAACACACAAAAAGAGTTAAAAAATAAACACAGAAAAAAAAAAACACAACTTCTCTTTGCGCATTCCTTCACCTGCATGTGGCCAACCACTGTGCTGTTTTGCCACAACTCGAGCAGACCGGATTCATACCCGGCGAGGAGCACGTCCTCTTTCTGACAGAAGTGCAGAGATGTGACAGAGCCTTTCAGGTTTGGAGGACTCTCTGTGGAGAAAAGACAAAACATGTGAATAATCTTGCACAATATTTGTGAGCAATTTTAACTGGCACCTTTAAAGATCATTAGACATACTTTATGAGAACATTCAGCATCTGTCTATTTAACTTTCGCCACGAGTTATTAGGTGTTGTCTTTCATAAGCACTTGTATCTACTGACCTCCACTGAGGTAAGAATGAATGCAGATCTGACATTTTTACCTGCTGTCCGTGTCCAGCATCGCAGTGAGCCGTCCTCAGAAATGGTGAGGAACTGTGGGACTCTCTGCTTGCAAATGACTCCTTGAATCGCACCGCTGTGACCCTGGAAGGTGCTCAAGTGCTCCACCTGGACATAAACATTCACACCCAGTGAGTGACAAAATAAAGCTGGAGGAGGAGAACATTTTTTAAAATTCTGAGGATTTTTATCTTGACTGACAGACCTGTAAGGGTTTCCAGAGCTTCACTGTGCCATCATCAGACGCTGTGAAAACTGACATCTCTTCTGACTTGGCTTCCTTCCCCTTGTCTTAAAAACAAAGTGGATTTAAAAAGATGAAACAGTAATATTAAAATGCGCAATATTAACTCATTACAGTGTACTATATGGCAGAAAGAGGAGGAGACTGTTTGTGTGTGCAATAATTTACCAGCATTCTTTCCTGAAGCGGTACCTGTATGTGGGAGGAGAGAACAGTGGTGTATGCGCTTCATGTGGGCAGAAATATGGCAGATTTCAGTGTTTGTCTCCCATTTCCAGACATGCAGTGCCCCCTCTGCACAGCTGGCTATCACATGCTGCCCCTGCACACAGAAAACACCACAGAGCAAGAAGAGGACAACGTGGGGCTACAGTTAAACAGTTCTCTACACTGTACACAATTTATGGAGCTTGTTTTCACAAAAATGTGCAGAAACTTTGTATTTTTGCTGCATAGGCCACTCACCAGACAGCACACAGAGGTAAGTGGGCTTGCCCAGGAGATTTCTCTCAGACACTGACCAGCCTTAAGGTCCCACAAACACAGTCTACCATCATTTGAAGAGCTTATCTGGAAGAGAAAGGCAAATTTCTCAAGGCACTGGTATGTTACTTAGCACTAATTAGCAGATATGCTCGTCTGTGCATTGCTCCCATACAGTACGGATGCAACTCATCCACCAAGCCTGCTAGCCTTAGCTGATGACTTAACACTCCACCTTCACATCCAAATATCACCACTTCTGGCTCCAAAAAGAAAAAGAAAACAACACAACCTTCTTTTATTTATTCTTCTTTTATCATCTAAATAAACCAACTTTTCTTAAAATTCTGTGGACCTGTTCCACAGCTTAACTATCATGAACACGGTGCTTACAACTGAAGAATTTTCACATGAACTCTCTTGATACTACCTGATGCTGCCCATCTTGCATATCTTTTAGTAGCCCTATTTAATTTGATCCTGTTGTAATGTGAGGTAGTAGTGTGACATGGGGTCACCTTGTAGGGCCAGGGACACTTAACAGGGGAGACAAATGTCAAAGCGCCTCCTCATATTCCTAACATGGATTAGGCATATGCTTATCACCATTTACATTCTTACTTCCACTGGCCCAAAGATAAGTTTGGTGGTAGTAAAGGACACAATATGCTTGTTTTATTGGTCCACATCTATAGATTTGCACTTTTTATTTATCTATAGCAGATTATTCTGACCCCCTGGCTATGGGTCACAGACCCCACTTTAAGAACCACTGGTTATCAAACAATATATAAAAAAAAGACCCACCACACAGTCTGGAGTCCAAACGCAGCCTGTGATCCAGTCTCTGTGAGCATGAGGCAAAGCTTTAGAAAGAACAGCAGGAGATGAACTCACATCCCACACCATCAGAGCCTGAAACAAATACATGTTTATGATAAGCACTGGTTTGACTTCTCTGGGTAACTGCGGTGGCACTTCTCAACATTTTCTGAAAGCAAATGATAGACTGTGGAAAACAATCTGCAGATTCATCAATTAAATGAGCACAAGTACTTGATCTTTTCCACCAGACAGTAGCTGTGCACCATCTGGACCGAAAGCCAGACATGTGACTCCTCCGCTGTGGCCCCTCACTATAGAATTTGGCTGGATCGGAGCATCACGGGCCAGATCAGTCAGTAACCACAGCCCAATGGTGAAGTCATCTGATTCAAAGACCAACATTATTAAAATGTTTTTAAGGATAACACAAAGTGACTGCAGCTGAGGAATATTTGATGAAAACATAACCACAACCACCAATCACACCTACCTGAAGCTGTAGCCAGGTACATGGCATTTTGGGCTAGTGCCAGGATGGTGCCTGATTGCACACCAAACACTCCCACCATTTCCAGGCCTTCCATCACTCCCTCCTCTTCTTGTTTTCTCTTCCACACCCGCAGACATTTGTCACTTCCTCCAGACACCAGCAGTTCAGCCTCAATCTGCTCCACTTCCAGTACGATCCACAGCATGCACAGGACAGACACGTCCAGGTCCCTAGAGGCCCAAATCTTCTCACCTGCAGACAAAATTGATTTTGATAGGGTTGGTTTGTTGACTAATCCACACACTGGCATGAGAGTGTAAGGAAAGAAAAACCTAGAGGAGGTGCTTTGGATTTCAAAAATCAATTTCATATATTTTTCTTTGCCCATTTGGACTGTTTTAGTGTTTTCAGCTCCAAAAGTAGGCATATTTGAGGAGTTTCATGTAGGAATTATTTTTAATCTACTGTCTACATTCACCAAAAGAAGTGCCTAACTAACATTACAGCTCAGCTGAGTTGAGATGTTGTTTATGTTTAAATCCTGTGACAAGCATTAGCCTCTCACCATGGGAAGATGGAAGTCTAATTCTGCAGAGTGATATGGTTAGCAGGTGCAGTTCAGTGCTTTGAAAGCACAACTATCCTCTAATCTATATAAACTGTTAATTGAACTGAATTTTCATTATTATGTTTACATAAATTTGATAATTACTGGCTTTGCCTTTAACCATGAATGCCACAGTTGTCTTTTGTCAGCCATTAGCCTCAGCTCTTACAGATTTACATGA
Organism: Pterophyllum scalare; assembly: GCA_024447675.2. Lineage (NCBI taxonomy): Eukaryota > Metazoa > Chordata > Actinopteri > Cichliformes > Cichlidae > Pterophyllum > Pterophyllum scalare. Next base: position 4,748 of record JAMQGT020009910.1, read on the forward strand.
CAGCTTATGAATAATATAATAAAAGAATGCAAAATAAAGTGGAAAAAGGCCCCGTAATGCTTTTGCATATAGCATCAGTCAAATTAAAGCTACACTGTGTACACCTTTTAAACTCTATCCCAAAGGGGCAAGGTATATTTATAAAGCAAAGTTCTACAACAGATGTCACAAAACATTATTGAAACATTCATAGCTCATAAACACACCCGAGCTGAGACGGAAGAGTTTGATGCCGTCACCGTGGTATCCCACAGCAGCATGGCCTCCATTCACAGCCACACACAGAGCAGGAGGCTCTGATGTTACACCCTTTAGTTTCTTCTGAGGAGGTTCCTGCTCCCACTTAAAAAACATGAAGATTGAAAGACATATATTATGCTTGTCCTTTATTTCACCTATAATAGTGTGCATATGTGCCCTGCTCAGCCAAAAAAACACAAAATAAAAAAAACCCACAAAAACAAACAAAAAAAAAAGTGTCACCAGCTGGATTTAACTAAGCAAATAGGTAAGAGCCTTCCACTGGATTGCAGGTTTGGGCTCATGTGTCCAAAAAATTAGGTCAGCTGACTACATTAATATATGAATGACCAGGTTTTGGTGGTCAGAATATATGTCTTACCTCTTCACTTTTTAATGCAGTGACAGAACGTCCAAGTCCCCAGACCAGAGCTGGAGCTGTTTTAATAGAAATCAGAGAGAAATGGGCGGTGAGTAGTTTCATAACCAGTGAAATTTTTTTTCATGGGAAGAAACTGGTGCCGCTTGCTGCACTGAGTTTCACCTGGGACTATAACAGTAGTGATAAAGTAGTCATTTCACATAAATCAGACAAAAAAAAAAAACACAGCTAAAGCCCACATTATACAAAATCAACTGGCAATTAAAATAAACAACATATGAAGGGAAAAGTAGGAGCTTTACTGTGTGCTGATTTGATGGCTCACCATGTGATCGGAGCCGGCGCTCAGAAGCATGGATCCCTCCTCCAGGAAGGTGAGGGCCTCGGTGGCTCCACAGTGAGCCTGGAAACATCCCACGCAGGTGGAGGTGGGCACTGACCACACCCTCACCTCCCCGGACACAGAGCCAGAGCAGAGCATGGAGGAGTAGGGAGAGAAAGAGAGACTGCGCACTGATCTCGTGTGACCGCACAGGGGCTGAGAAAACAGAGGGGAGAAAAACAGTGAGTGCATTATCTAAAATAATTCTTCTTCTTTCAGCTGCTACTTTTTCTCTTCCAATTTATTGTTGCTTAATTTCTTCCCTCCCAAAGATTTTAAGTAGAAGTAATTCATATATTTTCAAAAGACATTCAAAGTGATAATGAAATAAAAAGTGCAGGCTCAAAAAAAAAAAACAACAACAAAAAAAACATTTGTCACTTAGATTCTTTAAGTTTTACACTTTGGCTTCAAAAGCAGAATAGAGAAAAATACTGGAAAAATTATCCTATACTAAATATACTGCAAGTATAATAGTGATCATCTATTCACAGCCACTAGAGTTGAACAAATAAGAGGACTCACTGATTTAGCATCACACTTCTTTATACACAGACTCACACTGGACAGTCAAATAAAAAGAATGAAAATGAATGCAGCAACCAAAAAAACAGTTTCTTCTTTCTTGTCCAGTTTGATGACTACATACATACTTTGTTTGTTTGGCAGTGTTTGCTAATGCCGCTGCTGCAGAGGCCAGGTAAAGTCACTTCTTTTTAGTTCCACAGCCTATCTTTAATTTTACATCTGTAGATCTCACAATGCTGACTCAAGAAATATTGGTAGAAAAAATAGCTGACAAGACACTCGGCAGATTCGTTTGAACTGAAATAATAATAGTTTTAAAATTGCCTTGTTGTGAATGTATGCCCTCTTGTGCTCTTCACAGGGACCTTTAATTGCATGCAGCAGCAGTCTTACTTACACTACCAAAAGAATCCAGAAAGCTTCTGGTACAAAAAAAATATTGCAATTAATCTGACATGAGCTTCCTGTACCCATTTATTTAACCTATTGTTGGCATCACTCACTGTTAATTCTTTATTCTGGAGCCAGTTCCACATGATCACATTTCCATTCCAGCAGCCAGCAGCCAGCAGGTGACCCTCAGGGTCAAAGGTCACACAGTTCATAGGGCATCTACCGTGCAAGGAGGCCACTTCATTACCTTTATTAGAAGACCACACCTGAAGAGCAGAAACAGGTTTGGTTAATACAAGTGAGGAATGACCTCTTTTCACTGTGTGTTTAGACACCACTCTCTATTTAATCAGTAGTTTTTATTAATCTCTGGCTCTCTTCTTATCCCCAGTCACAGCAGATGACTGCCCCTCCCTGAGAATGGTTCTGCCGGAGGTTTTTTTCCTGTTAAAAGGGAGTTTTTCCTTCCCACTGTCACCAAGTGCTTGCTCATAGGGGGTCATTTTGATTGTTGGGTTTTCTCTATAATTACTGTATGGCTTTTACTGTACCTTACAATATAAAGCGCCATGAGGTGACTGTTTTTTAATTTGATTAACTGCACAGTCCTAGTCTATACAGTATGTTTGAAAGATTTTATTTACTGTTTATGAGACATTTAATAAAGGCTGACTGTGTTGACTATGATGCAAGCTGAAGAGTGTTTCTTTTGGTGGACACTCAAGTTGTGTAGATCTAGATTATTACTTAAATTACATAATACTGCTTCATCTGGATCCACATTTCTGGTATTCCTGTCAAATGTTACAGAATTAAGAAAGATGACAAGGCCAAAAAGCACAAATATGAAGCGTTTTTACTTTCAGCGTGAAGTCTAGGGAAACAGTGGCGAGGTGCTTCTTGTCTGCAGTGACATCACTTGCTGTAATCGTATTAGTGTGGCCATCAATAAGAGCAGTCCTAGAGAACAAACAGGAGTAAGATGAGTTTAAACATCAAAATTCAGTGTTATATTTAGACAATTTAAATCTGGCATCATAAGGGGATTCTTTTTTAAATTTTCCTTTACACTTCTCTCACCTGCATCCATTTCCAATGTCCCACACTTCAATTCGCCCATCAAAGGACGTGGTAGCAAGACGTCCATCCTTCAGAAAGACACAGCTCGAGATGCCATCACAGCTGCTCATCAGAGACTTCACCTCCTGCTCACAGCCGGGAGAAAGTGGATATTAGAATGTATGAGGCTTCTTATTCTTAGTGAGTGTCAAAGCACATTATTTAATCATGAATTCTGGTTTGTGTAAACAGGATGGAAGATTAGAGAAACCAAAATGACCCAGCTAGAAAATCAGCAGTAAACATGTACGGCGCACGTTAATGATACTAAATATCAGTTGAAAACGAAATACATACAAACATTTGAACAATTAATCAGGTCTGCTGTTAATCTCACAAAATCAAAGAATGAACAAACTGCCCAGTTAATCCGTAACATTAAAAAAAAAAGAAAATCAGTGATAAATGTGATATAAAGGCATTTATACCTGTCCAGTCTGCATGTGGATGAAATGCAGAGTTCCCTGTTTGGTACCAACCACCATCATCTGGTTATCCGGGCTCACAACCAGAGAGGTCGGTTCAGAGGGGAAGGTCGTCAGCAGCTCACTGAATTCAAGGGTTAAAAAAATATATATACACTAAATTGCTCTGCATATACATACATATTATATGTAATGCACTTCTGTATCCCACTGCTGATACCGCTGATCCCTAAGTACATTTACTCTAATACTATGGTGAAGTAAATTTTTTAGGTAATTTATTTAAGTATTTTTATCTTCTTGTGTATTTTATACAGAATTTCTTCAGCCACGTTCATCTGACAGCTGAAGTGATATGAATATTATATTAAATTTATTTCAACAATAACTTATAAAACCCTGCATAAAGTCCCTTTAAAGTATGCATACTTTATCAGTTTGTCAGCCAGGTAAAACTTCAGTAGTACACCAAAATGAGACTTCAGGAATTCTACCAGTGACTTTTACTAGCTATAAAATTCCTATGAAGAAAAACCCTTACCTCATTTCTTGACCAGTTTTATTGTTGTCGTTGTTCAGACACTCAATTACCCGGACTCCTCCTTTTCCCACCATCCCTTTGGCCCAAATATGGGCAGAGGTCTCCAAAGGCTCACTGAGGGCCTGTTGAATGAAAAGAGCTGGCCAGGAGGAGAGTGTGGAGGCATGGCGCTGCAAGAAACGATGGCAATCCTCTAAATCTCCCCGGATGGCAACTGAGGGGACAGAGAGAAACTGGAATGAAGAATAAAAAAAAATTGGCAAGGAGTATTGGGTAAAGTAGTTTTAAGTACTTACACGGGGGTGCAGACACTTGCTTCTTATCTGCAGTAAAGGCAAAAATTACAGGGCGTAAACATAAGGAATTTTTGAGGAGTGTAAACTTGCTCTTGCAACAATATATACAGTTGCACACAGAAGAGGTGTGGCGGATTAAAGGGAAAACCATCTAAAAGGCTTCAGAAAGTTCTGCTTATCATACAGTGTACTCACCGTACACGCTGTACATCTCCAGGAGGTGGTGCAGGAAGCCGTGGCGTACATTAGCATAAAGGAAATAATAGCTGGAAAGCAGGAAATAAAGTGCATCCAGCTGCCCACTTTGAATCTAAACAAAGCCAAACAAAGGCAGGGAGAAGTTAACATATTTCTAACTAGCCCAAAGCCCTAATCCCACAAAATTAGATTTAATGTGCTTTATCCGCAATAACTATGAAAAATTACTAGAGATATCAATGCTGTGTGTGGTAGCAAAAAATGCTGATGAAGAAAATAAGTTATTTAGACTCAGTTATTAAGTTTGCAGTGCTTGTTTGCTGTATTCTATTAATATTTATGTTGTACAGCATGAATCAATGATTGAAGATTTCTCACCAGGCTGGAAGGCAGGTGCATGACAGAGTCGGCCTCACAGTGAAGGAAGGTATCTCGTCCCTGAGGGTCGGCCAGCGTCCACAGATGAGCTGTGGAGGGGGGGGAAAAAAAGAAACAAAAACAACCCACAATCATTTAAATATACAGTGGTTTACACTTAGTATACTAGAAGCTAACTATGTGTACTTTACCTGCCAACACAAGGTGAGCTCTGGTTCTGTCACTTTCTGCTGGGAGAAGAAAGTCCTCAAAGGCTCGCTTCACCTCTGGATTGGTCAGAGCCAGCACGTCATCCGTGTCATGGCAATGAGACGGACCAATCAGACTGCAGGAAAAGATTCAAGTTTAATGTTTATTTAAAATTGTGCAATATGGCTCCTTGCAAGTTAATCTAAACACAATTATATTAAAAGCTTACACGAACACTCGAGATGCAATAAAGATAACAAATTCATAAGGAAAAAAAGAAAAAGGGGAATACATTATTCCTATTAATATCTGAGTTATACAGATGCAAAGGAGGACATATGCATGAAAGAAAGAGCAGGACTATATCATAATTAATATTTAACAGAATTACTGTGGAACATTTTTGCTTTGCAGAAAACAGGAAAAATGAGATTTTGAATTAATCTGCCAGTGCACACATTGCTCAGAAAGAGGGTAACCCAACCCGTGGATCTATCTTTACAGAGTGGGGACACTCCCTCGCAGCTGTTCTCCTGAGGAGAGGGCTGAATCAACATCAGTGGGCTCTTGGTGCCGTGCTGGCACATCCTTTGCTTTTCATTTTCAGGGCGCGCATCCTCACACACACACCCTCCAAACCAGCGGTGGCGCAATGCCTCGGCCGCTGCGGATAGTATGCACCCGTGTGGTTGCTGGTCCATATACTCCTAAAAAAAATGAGTGATGTACGGGTGATTTGAAGTCAGCGGCTTTCCGGCATGGATGCCCGTTAATCCTAGGAATAGCCTTTATGGTAGCTGGTAGTGGCCATTGTCGCCGGAGCAAAATCGGGAGAGTCAGAGAGGTGAGGTGGCAATATATAGCTGATTGTGTGCAGGCGGGGGTATACTTCAGCGCAAGCTTGGTGCTTATTTGCATTTTAACAGGAAAATAATAATAATAAGTAATACGACCCGGGCATAGAAACCGTGCTTCAAATGCAAAGCGTTCACTGCGGTTACAGTTAGGCCATTTCAATTATTTTCTCGCAATTGATGTTCAGTCCATCATCCAGCCTGGATAAGCCACCCCTGCAAGGCTACTCTATCACATACAGTAGCCACAGATCAGAGAATAAAGCTATCGGGGTCGCTGCTGGTACAAATTTCTTCCATAGCCAGATTCATCCTCAGACAGGCTACATTTTCAAAAGGGTTTCTGATGGAATATGCTATTAAAGGCGCGCTTCACCGGGGTCATATTGGCTACTTTGCAGGAATAAACATAAACTGCATTCACTAAATAAGCAATACGTAACTGAACGAAGTAAGATGCACATAACATA
>JAMQGT020009912.1:0-18063 GCA_024447675.2 Pterophyllum scalare
AAGGTGAGAGCTGCAGACTCCCGCAAGCCAAGTTTACAAGGAGCAATGGCACCACAGCAAGTTAGGGAACTCAAGCAAGGAGAACCAAGGGAACCCCACTGAACTGGACTGCAAGGTTTCCTGGCTCAGGCCACTAGAATCCACTAAAATCCACTTAAATTCACCAGAATCCACTAAAAATACATTGGAATACACTAAAATCTATTGGAATCCACTAAAAATCCACAGGAATCCACTAAATATCCACTGGAATATACTAAAATCTACTAAAAATAAACTGGAATACAATAAAATCCACCGGAATCCACTAAAATCCACCGGAATCCGCTAAATATCCACAGGAATCCACTAAAATCTACTGGAATATACTAAAATCCACTAAAAATCTACTGGAATCCACTAAAATCCACTGGAATCCACTAAAAATCCACCGGAATCCACTAAAATCCACTGGAATCCACTAAAATCCACCGGAATCCACTAAAATCTACTGGAATCCACTAAAATCCACCGGAATCCACTAAAATCTACTGGAATACACTAAAATCCACTGGAATCCACTAAAAATCCACTGCAATCCACTAAAAGTCCACTAAAATCTACTGGAATCCACTAAAAATCCACTGCAATCCACTAAAGTCTACTGGAATCCACTAAAATCCACCGGAATCCACTAAAATCTACTGGAATCCACTAAAATCCACCGGAATCCACTAAAAATCCACTGGAATCCACTAAAAGTCCACTAAAGTCTACTGGAATCCACTAAAATCCACCGGAATCCACTAAAATCCACTGGAATCCACTAAAATCCACTGGAATCCACTAAAATCCACTGGAATCCACTAAAATCTACTGGAATCCACTAAAATCCACTGGAATCCACTAAAATCTACTGGAATCCACTAAAATCCACCGGAATCCACTAAAATCTACTGGAATCCACTAAAATCTACTGGAATACACTAAAATCCACTGCAATCCACTAAAAGTCCACTAAAGTCTACTGGAATCCACTAAAAATCCACTGCAATCCACTAAAGTCTACTGGAATCCACTAAAATCCACCAGAATACACTAAAATCTACTGGAATCCACTAAAATCCACTGGAATCCACTAAAAATCCACTGCAATCCACTAAAAGTCCACTAAAGTCTACTGGAATCCACTAAAATCCACCGGAATCCACTAAAATCCACCGGAATCCACTAAAATCTACTGGAATCCACTAAAATCCACCGGAATCCACTAAAATCTACCGGAATTCACTAAAATCCACCGGAATCCACTAAAATCTACTAAAATCCACAAAAGCATACTGGAATCCTGCTCTAGAGACAAACTAGGAACCAACTCTCTCAGTTTATGGCAGTCATACTATGTTAGTCACACACACACACACACACACACACACACACACACACACACACACCTACTCCTTCTGCCAGTCATAAACATTCAAATCCTTCAACTTTACTGGCTGTTGGTATTAATCTAATTAATAACATTATTAATAATGTCGTTATTATCAGACTAAAGTCATACCTTGTCTAGATTTCCCATAATTTTCCTGTTTTCTATTAACTGAATGAATGAGATCAGGTTGAATGTTTCATTGAATATTAATACTGTCTGATATTACAGTGTTAAACTGTGTTAGGCACAGTAACACTGACAGAAAATAATAACGATTATTGTGGTGCCCTGTGTGAGCTCAGTATTGTTGGCAGTACTCATAACTGAACACTATTCATTATTGGAGAATTCTGGCATTTATCAAACTGCTGCGTGAGGAAAGTTATCCTGGAAATATTCACGATTGTGTAATATTCAATTTTGAGAAAATACAAATAAAATTTCAGATCACAGCCAGTGGAACTGATCTGTCATACAAGCAGATCCTCAGCTGCAAACTCTGAATTCTGGTCTCCTGCTGAGGAGGAATTCTGTTCTCCTGCTGAGGAGGAATGCTGTTCTCCTGCTGAGGAGGAATTCTGTTCTCCTGCTGAGGAGGAATTCTGTTCTCCTGCTGAGGACGAATTCTGTTCTCCTGCTGAGGAGGAATGCTGTTCTCCTGCTGAGGAGGAATGCTTTTCTCCTGCTGAGGAGGAATTCTGTTCTCCTGCTGAGGAGGAATTCTGTTCTCCTGCTGAGGAGGAATTCTGTTCTCCTGCTGAGGAGGAATTCTGTTCTCCTGCTGAGGAGATCACACCAGTGGTTTTTGGTGCTCCAGGTAAGCATCTACAGCACGGGCACCCCTGAGGTGATTTCAAACATGCAGAGCAGGCTTAGAAAAAAATTCTCCTTCAAGAGAGACACACACACACACACACACACAGACACACACACACACAGACACAAACACAACACACACACACACACACACACACACAGATACACAAACACACACACGTTCTGCTGATGTGTCGGGGTGGCACACGGGGTTAAGACCCAAACACGTGTTGGGTTGTGACTTCCTGTCAGTGTTACAGCGTCGGTGTGCAGGCTCTGCTTTAGAAAACATTAATATTCAGCACATCTGCTGAAGGAAACACAAAACTATTAACCTGATCTCAGATGGTTGTCCATTCATTTTGAAATTCAGTAATTAAATAAGATGATAATGAAACCAAAGTCAAATATCAACAGTCAGCTGCAGCAGCATGCACATTTAAGAGGACTCACAACCGTAACAACAAACACACAGTGAGGACAGGATCATGAGTCTGAGTCTGAGTCTGGCTGCTTGCAGAGTACACGGAGGAGAACGTCTCACCTGTCCAGAGGTGAGAGAGGGAGGGGTGGGCACCTGTGGGCGTGTTGGGCAAGAATGGGGGACGGCAAAGAGGTGTTACAAATCCAGGGGGTGGCTGTCACCTCTGAGGGGGGGCCATCAGAGGCACTGACCACAGAACTGAGCGTATCAGGAAATAAGAGATAATCAATACTTTACCCTGAACTCCTCTTTGATCTGACTCGAGTTGGTCTGAGGATCCAATCGGTTCATCTCATAATAAACAGACCGCAGCTGATTGGCTGGAATCGCCGTGTCGCCGCACAGACACGCCTCCAAAATGGCGTCGTGGATGAAGACGTACTGCTCCTGGTGGACAGGGGAAGGTGGTCAGACATTGTTTAAATAGCCTCCTTTCATCTCCTCACTCAGCGAAGGAGCTGAAATGTCACGTCATAAATGATTAATGTCAGCGCACAGTGGGAGGAAGACGAGGAGGAGGAGGAGACCAGACGACTGACATTAAAAGTTAGAGAAGGTCATCACTTCGTCCTTTTCTGTCATTTCCTGTCAGTCAGCAGTGAAGATGAGAGAGTCGGACTGAAGCTCTCAGAGAGAGAAAAATTCATAATGAATAAACTTGGATTATCAAATATTCTGATTCAGTTCCCTGTGATTATCTCTAGCTTCAGACTCACAACGATGATCAGAATTTTGTTTTTAATTTTATTTTAATTTATCTCCTCAGCTTCTTAGGCTGAGGGGGCGGAGCCTCAGCGTGGGCTAACACTGTGAAACTCGGTGGAGCACGGCCGAAGGAAAAAACGATTACACTTCGGTGTAAACCTTGAAATAGGAGCGTGGGTTTGGTGGAGGCCGAGCTCTCAGTGCCTTCCTGCTTTCTTTGGGATCACACAGTTTGTGCAGCTGTGTACAGTTGTATGCAGATGTGTATAGTTATGTGCAGATGTGTGCAGATGTGTGCAGATATGTACAGTTGTATGCAGATGTGTACAGTTGTGTGCAGATGTGTACAGTTATGTGCAGTTGTGTACAGTTATGTGCAGTTGTGTGCAGATGTGTGCAGATATGTACAGTTGTATGCAGATGTGTACAGTTATGTGCAGTTGTGTGCAGATGTGTGCAGATATGTACAGTTGTATGCAGATGTGTACAGTTGTGTGCAGTTGTGTGCAGCTGTGTGCAGCTGTCAGTGTTGCGTTACCCATTATAATGTGGAGCTCATTCATCAGTGTTGTAAGGTTTTTTTAGTGCCTCAAAATCGAGACATGAGTTTGGCTTCTCTTTGTAAATCTAAAGCAAATTCGTCACAGGTGACTTATCTTCAACCTTCACGTTTCCTCTGACATCATCAGAAAGAGATGTGGTGGGAGGAGCCAGAGGGGTTAATGAAACTGGAAGGTTGTGTAACTCTGAGCATGTGCAGTGCAACTTCACCCTGCAGGAAAAACTTTCCTGAAACTTTATTTTAGTTTCTGTAACCAGAGCCAACAGGTGATTCTTTACCTGCACCCGCAGGTGTTACCAAGATGGCCGCTGAGTGATGACGCGTGCTTCTAGGCTGACTCTGGTGTTTCACACTCAGATGTATCTCATTGTGTCTCAGTGTCTGTTGGTGTCTCATTATTTTGTACTGTGTGTGTTTGTGTACCTCAGTCTGGACCATGTTCACTCTTCGTGCTCTCAGCTCCCGGACACAGTTGTAGATGTCGACCACGCCCTCTCTCTCGGCCATATCCAGCATGATGTCAATCACTATGAAGCATCCTGTACGCCCTGCCCCCGCACTGACACACACAGACACACACATATTATGTCAGCAGCTCAAAAAGCTATACTCTGTTCTTAATAATCCTTTTAAAAATCGTACCTGCAGTGGACCACAGTGGGACCAGCAGTGGGCGGGGTTTTGGCCTTGACACGGCGGATGAAGCCAAGGAGCCCGGTGGCGTGAAGCGGGACGCCGTGATCGGGCCAACCAGTGAAATGAAACTGGCGGATCTCCCTGATCTCTGCCACGCCCCTCTGTGACAGGACACATTGTGTTAAAGATTCAGGGAGTTAGCGGAGGCCAGATGTGCGCAGATGTGTGTGTGAGTGCTGGTGTGCGCAGGTGTATATGTGTGCACAGGTGTATATGTGTGCACAGGTGTATATGTGTGAACAGGTGTGTGCAGGTCTGTGCGTGAGTGCAGGTGAGTGCATAAGTTTGCACGAGTTCAGGCGTGTGCAGGTGTGTGTGTGCGGGCAGGTGTGCATAGGTGTGTGCAGGTGTAACATTGAGATATTTGAGTTTGTTTAGAAATCCTTCAGTTAACCTTTTAAACGGTGAGCGTGACCCTCTGAGGGCCTCTGGCTCTGCATGAGCATGAAGTGCTTCACATGCAGCTGTAGTAAGAAAGCAGTTTGGTCCATGAGGCTCTGCAGTCACAGTTTCTGTAGTTTGGCCTCTGCCACAGTGCAATCAAGATGCGACTGAAATGCAGACCTTCAGCTTTAATTCAAGGCGTCCAATTATCTGTTTGCCCTGTGAGACCATCGAGCTCTGGTCAGAACATGATCTTTAGATGGAAACTTCCTGCTGACTTCTAACTTGGCTAATCATCTTAAATCCTGTTTGTCATGGATGCTGGACAGTAAACTTTATTGGAGCTTTATTTATTTATTAGAGCTGAAAGAACCTGGATCATGTGAGCTCTGAGTTTGTTTGAGTTTGATGAATAAAGCTGATTTTAGAGCTGGAGAACACAGAGGAACACAGTGGTACAGTACAGTGCAGTTAGAGGACTTCAAGTGTCTCTGGGAGGACCCAGACTACTTAAAGTGTGTGTGTGTGTGTGTGTGTGTGTGTGTGTGTGTGTGTCACCTTCTCCACAGCGAAAGTCCGGATCACGTACTCAGACAACAGCTGAGTCTCGATCAGTGTCACCTTCATGTCGCCATAGATCTCAGTGTCATCGGGCCAGTACTTACAACACTTCACCTCCACACACACACACACACACACACACACACACACACACAGAGAGAAATAAATGAACTCATTAATTAAACAGAAACACAAACAGAACAAAAGCAGCTGATATTAAAATCTCATTAGAGGCCCCGCCCCCTCCCCTCTCCTCGTTAACAGCTAATTACTGCAGAGCTAATCACACTGTCACCACGACAACCAATGAGGAGAATGGGGAAGGAGGGTTGAGGGAACAAATCAGGCTAATGTGACAGTCTGTGTGTGTGTGTGTGTGTGTGTGTGTGTGTGTGTGTGTGTGTGTGTGTGTGACAGACAGTGAGATAATCAGGCTCTATCCCAGAATCCCCCTCTGCGATGCTCCTGGAGAGGGGGATCAGATCCCTGGTGTCTTCTGGGTAATGAGAGCTGGGACAGCGCGCTCGCCTGCAGGTGTGTGTGTCTGATCTCAGGTTAAATCCTTCAGTTTCAGGAGGAAACGGAGTCGTGCTTTGTCCGACACCTGACTGTCTCACACAAGCGACGCTTCACACCGTCAGTTTCCCAGAAACTCTGAGGTCACACACCTGCTCCTCACAGTCTGAACCTGAGCACAGAGCAGCCTCAGTGTCTGCTAAACATGGAAGATGTGTCATTAAAATGCAGCGCAGGGTTCCTCCTCTGAGGACCAGGAAGGAGGTCAGCAGTTCCCTGCAGCTCCCGGGGACGGGATAGACGCCGAGTCAGAGCAGAAATATGACTCTCACTGAAAGGCTGGGACGTTTCAGACAGGCAGACTGAAGCAAAGTAAAACAAAGTTTCCTGCTAATGAGGTGCTACAGGCTTCTCCTGTGGGGGTGCAGATGCTGTTCTAAGGGGGCCAAAGTGTTCCAATTTTCTCCCAGAGAGCTGCTGCTGGAGCTCTGGAACCTCAGAGATGCTGGAAGTCCCAGCAGATCAGCCGTTCCTGAACCTGTCAGCCCAGCAGCGTTCAGTCACTTAGATCACCTTTCTTCATCATTGCACAGGTGAACGATGTAGCTAACGAAGGAGGCCGGTGTGTCTGTGTGTGTGCGCTAAATTTAACTTGTATTTCTGTACATACATAAATTGTGTATACACAAAGCTGCCTTTAAGCTCTTTGGACATATGTTGCTATGAACCTACTGTGGTTATAAAGTACGTAATTCATCAATATGAAATGCAGTCATGCAGCCATGCTTATTCAAACGTGCTTTCTAACACACACACACACACACACACACACACACACACACACAAGCTGTAGTTTTGTGTGTGTGTGTGTGTGCACATATGATACATTTGGATCTGCGAGTGTCAGTCATGTTTCCTGTGTGATGTCGTCAGTCTGTCACATGACTGACGGCCCCCCCCACAGCCTTCAGCAGGCTGATGTCTGGACTCTGACGGTGCCGCTGCACCACCTTCATCCCTCTCTTTTTTAGACATGCACATGTGTCTGACTATATGATACAGGAAGTGATGTATTTATTGTTGTTTAGGCTGTATGTGTTCATACACACATATTTCTACATCTCCACTGCAGGTGAGTGAGAGCGAGCTGAGAGGCAGGATGAGAATAACAGAGGGGCACTCTGGGAAACGGAGTCCCCAACTTCATCAGCAAGGAAATAACAACCAGATGGTCACAACAATCAGTGTGACAGTGTGTGTGTGTGTGTGTGTGCGGGTGTGTGTGTGTCCGCGTGCACACTCACCCGGCCCACCTCCACCAGGTTGGTTACCATGACGATTGCGGCGGTGTTCTCCTGCCAAATCATCTTCCAGAAATCGTACACCGTCTCCTGCATCGGACCTTAGACACACACACGCACACACACACACACACACACATGCACCCACACACGTGCGCGCACACAAAAAAACACACACACTTTGGGTAAACTTCATATTAGACAGCAGAGCTCTACATGAATTATAATGAATCTTTTAATTAATTCACATCAAGTGCAAACACACACACAAACACACACACAAACACACACACAAACACACACACACAGAAAATATTTTTAATTACTGTTGACAGTCTGTGTTTTGACGAGCTAATTAGTTCATGCTAATCCATTCCTGTCCTCAAGTGTTTTACAGCGAGACTCTGCTGCATGCGCACACAGACACACACAAACACACACTTCATATTCATGCTCACAGACTGACATGTTGGCACAAACACTACAGTTTTTTCAGGACGATGGATTTCTACCTGGAGATCTGATTTTGTGTGTGTGTGTGTTTGTGTGTGTGTGTATATGTACGTGCATTTCAAACTGTCAAACTTTATTTACTTTCTCAGGCGACACCTGTGGTCAGAGGTGGTTACTGCAGGCTAGTTTTACTCATCTTGTTTTTAGTTTTGTTTTTCAGGCTTTTAGTGCAGCAACAACAGTTCTACACCATACTACCAAAAGTCTTCACTCACTCTTCAGATCACTGAATCCAGGTGTTCCAGTCACCTCCACAGGTGTATAAACCAGCACCTAGGCATGCAGACTGCTTCTACAAACATCAGTGAAAGAATGGGTCGCTCTCAGGAGCTCAGTGAACTCCAGCATGGTACCGTGATAGGATGATACCTGTGCAACAAGTCCAGTCACTGCTGAATATTCCACAGTCAACTGTTAGTGGGATTATAACAAAGTGGAAGCGATTGGGAATGATTCGGCCATGAAGTGGTAGGCCACATGAAATCACAGAGTGGGGTCAGTGGATGCTGAGGGTCATAGTGCACAGAGGTCACCAACTTTCTGCCGAGTCAGTCACTACAGACCTCCAACCTTCATGTGGCCTTCAGATCAGCTCAAGAACAGTGTGTAGAGAGCTTCATGTTTGGTGTAGGGGGGGTTATGGTGTGGGGGTGTTTTTCAGGAGTTGGGCTCCGCCCCTCAGTTCCAGTGAAAGGAACTCTGAATGCATCAGCATACCAAGACATTTGGGACAGTTTGATGCTCCCAACTCTGTGGGAACAGTTTGGGGATGGCCCCTTCCTGTTCCAACAGGACTGCACACCAGTGCACAAAGCAGCTCCATAAAGACATGGATGAGCCAGTTTGGGGTGGAAGAACCTGACTGGCCTGCACAGAGTCCTGACCTCAGCCTGATAGAACACCTTTGGGATGGATTAGAGTGGAGACTGTGAGCCAGGCCTTCTCTCCAACATCAGTGTCTGACCTCACAGATGTGCTTCTGGAAGAACGGTCAGAAATTCCATAAACACTCCTGAACCTGTGGAAAGACTTCCCAAAAGAGCTGAAGCTGTTACAGCTGCAAAGGGTGGGCCCACATCACATTAAAGGATGGATGTTACTCAGGTTCATGTGTGAGTGAAGGCAGACGAGTGAATCCTTTTGGCAGTGTATTCCATCTTACAATATTTACTGTAACTTAAAACAGAAGGTTTAGAAATTCCACCTTTAATAAATACCTTAAAATGACAGAAAGCCATATCTTAACTCATGTTTATATTAACATCTAATTTGATGTTTTGAAACTACACTACCCAGAATGCTTTGATCTGTCTGTGCACTGAAGCCTAAAATCAGCCGGATTCTGACTGCGTTTTCCTGCTGCTGATGGAATGTGACTCAGGAAGAGTCTGAACACGCTGCCGCTGCGCGATCCACACCAGAAACCCACACGTGTTGTTCCACACGTGTGACGCGCTCGCCCTTCCTGCTGCTGTGGCGGATATTTAACCTCCTTACTGTGAGCAACACGCCAAAACCCCTCGGAGCCGGCTGAATGCTGCCCATCGCAAGATAAAGCATTTCAAACCATAAAAATGCTCTTATTAAAGTTCAAACTAAACTGAAACACATTTTCTTACATTCTTCACAAAAATAAGAATGTTTACATATTTTAAAGAAAAATGTCATTTAATAAGCAGTAAAACCAAAGATAAGGCCTGACTTTAATCCTACACAAACTGCTTCAGCACAGTGTGCAAGTCTAAGGCTTTTATTGTGAAAGGCTGGGGCAGGTTTCTGGTAGGGATGGCGCAGTGACACGCTTCCTGTGTGAGTTCAACTGCCCCCTGCGTGACCCCTGCGTGACCCCTTGTCTGTGGCTGAGAAACTAAAGAAGAAGAAGACGAAGAAGCTGAGGGTTTCTTACCCTGGGTAGCGATGTAGTGATTGGGTCTGTGGTAGCCCTGAGGGAGGAAACAGAGAGGTTACACCTCACAAACACACACACACACACACACACACACACACACAATCGCATGCACAGAAACTCTGTGTGTGTGTGAAGTTTTTGGCGGCGGTGACTTCTTCAGACGGAGCCGTCAGACACGCCTTTGATGTTTACACGAAGTTATTCAGCACCAACCACCACTGATGGAGGCGGCTGTCGTCATGGAAACACAGTTGACCGTGACGTTTCACATCGACCTTTAAAGGAAAGTAAACTCTGTGCGTGTGTGTGTTGTGTGTGTGTGTGTTACTCACATCCACGTAGTTGGCATTGATGTAGTCTGAGCCGCCGTCTCCATCCTGAGGCTGCAGACGCACACGAGAGTGATCATCTAACACACACACACACACACACACACGCGCGCACACACACACACACACACACACACACACACACACACACACACACACACACACGCACAGTTAGTTTGCTGTTGTGGTGACCCTTGGGACCTTCAGAATAAAATATCTAATAATACATTAATAAACTTTTAATTACAGTTGTTCAATTTAATGATAAACACTGTGTGTGTGTGTGTGCGTGTGTGTGTTTGATTTTGTTTAACTCCAACAAACAGATTAAATAAAACTAATAATTCATTAAAATAAATCTAATTTAAGTCAGAGAAAATAAAACAAATAAAATCAAATAGAGTTGGATTCTTCCTGTCTCATTAAAGCTGGGCTCACCAACTGACGATCCCAGAACCACAGACCTCTCTGAACCACAGACCTCCCTGGACCACAGACCTCCATGAACCACAGACCTCCATGAACCACAGACCTCCCTGAACCACAGACCTCTCTGAACCACAGACCTCCATGAACCACAGACCTCTCTGAATCACAGACCTCCATGAACCACAGACCTCTCTGGACCACAGACTTCCCTGGACCACAGACCTCCTAACCACAGACCTCCCTGGACCACAGACCTCCCTGGACCACAGACCTCCATGAACCACAGACCTCCATGAACCACAGACCTCCTTGGACCACAGACCTCCCTGGACCACACTCCTGAACCACAGACCTCTGGACCACAGACCTCTCTGGCCACAGACCTCCCTGGAACAGCCTCCCTGGACCACAGACCTCCCTGGACCACTGACCTCCTGAACCACAGACCTCTCTGAACCACAGACCTCCCTGGACCACAGACCTCCCTGGACCACAGACCTCCATGAACCACAGAACTCCTGAACCACAGACCTCTCTGGACAGACCTCTCTGGACCACAGACCTCCAGCCCCAGATCCTGCTGACCACAGACCTCCCTGGACCACAGACCTCTCCGAACCACAGTCCTCCCATGAACCCACAGACCTCTCTGAACCACAGACCTCCCTGGACCACAGACCTCCCTGAACCACAGACCTCCCTGGACCACAGACCTCCCTGGACCACAGACCTCCATGAACCACAGACCTCCATCATCCACAGACCTCCATCATCCACAGACCTCCCTGGACCACAGACCTCCATGAACCACAGAACTCCATGAACCACAGACCTCTCTGGACCACAGACCTCTCTGGACCACAGACCTCCCTGGACCACAGACCTCCCTGGACCACTGACCTCTGAACCACAGACCTCTCTGAACCACAGACCTCCCTGGACCACAGACCTCCCTGGACCACAGACCTCCATGAACCACAGAACTCCTTGGACCACAGACCTCCCTGGACCACAGACCTCTCTGAACCACAGTCCTCCATGAACCACAGACCTCTCTGAACCACAGACCTCCCTGGATCACAGACCTCCCTGAACCACAGACCTCCCTGGACCACAGACCTCCCTGGACCACAGACCTCCATGAACCACAGACCTCCATCATCCACAGACCTCCATCATCCACAGACCTCCCTGGACCACAGACCTCCATGAACCACAGACCTCCCTGGACCACAGACCCCTGTGAATTACAGACCGGCCCTCTGCCATGAGGGCGGGTTTGTGATGTGACATGATGTTCTTTGCTGGTCACTGACGCCTGCAGCTGAATGGCTGTCACTGCTGTCATTCACAGAGACAGGTGTATGTGTGTGTGTGTGTGTGTGTGTCAGTGTGTGTGACTGGTGTGAATATAAAATATGTCCCTGCAGGCCACTGTAGCTCACTGCCTCGGCCTCCATCACACCTCATTAGCATAATTACATGCCACAGGACACACCATGTTTCTGTGTGCGTGTAGGTGTGTGTGTTTCTGTATCTTCCTGTGTGTGTGTCTGTGTGTGTGTGTCCTGATGTTTTCCTGAAGCCGAGCAGCTGTCAACACCAACTTTGTGGGACGTCAGCACGTCAGCTGAGCAGTTACATGATGTGTTTGAGACCTGAGGCTGTGTGATGATAAAAACTGACACCAAAGCTGCCTGATGGACACACACACACACACACACACACACACACACACACACACACACACACACACAGCCTGTCTGAAACATTTGTATGACAGGTTTCTTCTCTGTGCTTCTAAGCTCACATTGTGGCACCCGAGTGATTGGCTGAGCTGATTCAGTCTCATGTTTCTGGAACTTCCTGTGATTGGTCTGAAACCAGCAAACAGCTCTACCTACACCTGGATACCTGCAGACCCAAACATCCTGCACACAACAGCTACTTTCATCACTGCTACGGTCTGTGGTGAAGCCAGTGCCAGCACACCTGTTGCTCAGGTGAGGTTAGCAGGTTAAAGGCTTGATGGGCCCATTATAATTGCTGTTCTGACTGCCATGAACAGTGCCACACACTAAAAGTGATGTAACTGAGCAAAACGCCCATGCAGCTGTCAGTTTGTGGAAGCTCGTGCTGCAGCACCTGCACAAGTGCACAAACATGTCAGTTTTTACCGCCACTGTAACGAGACTCTGAGGGAGACGCAGCAGCAGCTCCACTAAAGGTGATATCTTTGCTTCTGGTTTTGACTCCTCCTCCTCTGGTACCTGAGGTGGAGGTTTTGTCTGATACTTACTGTTCAGGAGAACACTGCAGTGAGCTCTTGGTGCTGGTATAATTGAAGCTGTGGTGGCATCACTGTTTGCAGTGAGCATAGTGGGCCCAGTAATCAACACATGACTGTGACTGAGTGTACATGCAGCCTGAGACTCCAACAAACAGCTTAAATCAGCCTTAGAACAATCCTCTGTGGGATGCAGAGGACGTGCGTGGGGACTTACAGGCGATGATGTTGCCATAGCGATTCTTCATGCGGTTCTCGTCCTTTTTGGCCGAATCCCACGGAGCGGACTGTCCCTCGAAAAAACTCTGAAAACAGAGAGGGTTAGTTTAAAGGCAGCGCGTCCTGAGTGATGAAAGCGGCTCAATGGCTCCATGAATAATACAGAGGATGTATTTGATTTTCTCTTCCCTGCCTGAACCCACAGTTTTACGCTCAGAGCAGATGATTAAGTCCAATTAGGAGCAGGAGGCTCACAGAGCAGCCCGAGGCATCTAAACACACTCTGATCGTTGTGTTTCCAGCGTGTTCACACGCAGTAAAGTGACTGCGACGGCTCCCCATTCCACCTCTGTGGGTAAGAGGAGCACGAGGTCTTCGTGCCACAGAGGAAGTCGAAGAGCTCGAGATGTTGTGCCACTGCCTACTTTCTTCTCACAGCTCAAGGTTTGTGTGTCATTGTCGTGTCAGGTTCACTGTGTCCTCTGCTCCTGCATGCCTCACTGTTCATTTTGTGTTTTACTTCAGCTGATCTGCATCTCTGAGTGAGTCTGCAGTCACTAGATGTTTACACCAGTTTGTACTTATTTCCATCCATCCATCCATCACTTTGATCCACTGCAGGTTCCTCAGTCCCTCATTAAAATGCCTGCAGGCTGATGTCTGTAAGTGTGTGTGTGTGTGTGTGTGTGTGTGAGACAGTGGTCTAACAGCTTCAGACATCCATCAAAACTGAGAGGTGAACAATGTCACACACACACACACACACACACACACACACACACACACACACACACACACACACACACACACACACACACACCTCTCCATGACTGACAGCATGGAACAAGAAAGGAAAAAAAATACAGAAAAGAATAAAAGTAAGGAACTAATGACTGCTGACAGCTGTGTGTGTGTGCGTCCATGCCTGCCTATCTCTGTGTGTCTGTCTTTGTGTGAGTGTGTGTTGTTGCTTGTTTCAGATGCTGACTGTCTCCTCTAATCACCAACATCCTCCTGCTGTCAATGAGGTCAGAGGTCACTACTTCAAAAGAGACAGAAACTGTAGTACATTAAATCCTTCACTGCACTACAATAGATACTACATTAAATCCTACACTGCACTACTAAAAATACTACATTAAATCCTTCACTGTACTCACAATAAATACTACATTAAATCCTTCACTGCACTACAATATATACTACATTAAATCCTACACTGCACTACGAGAAATACTACATTAAATCATTCAAATGTACCACAATAGCCAATACTACAAGAAATACTACGCTTGGCTACAATAAAATACTACATTAAATCCTTCACTGTACTACAATAAATACTACATTAAACCCTTCACTGTACTACAATAAATATTACATTAAACCCTTCACTGCACTACAATAAATACTACATTAAATCCTTCAGTGTTCTAAAATAAATACTACATTAAATCCTTCACTGTACTACAATAAATACTACATTAAATCCAACACTCCACTAAAATAAATCCTACATTAAATCCTACACTGCATTACAATAAATACTACATTAAATCCTTCAGTGTTCTAAAATAAATACTACATTAAATCCTTCAGTGTTGTCTAAAATAAATACTACATTAAATCCTTCACTGTACTATAATAAATCCTTGCATTAAATCCTACACTCCACTAAAATAAATACTATATGAAATCCTTCAGTGTACTACAACTAATACTACATTAAATCCTTCAATGTACTACAATAAATCCTACATTAAATCCTACGCTGCACTACGAGAAATACTACATTAAATCCTTCACTGTACTACAATAAATCGTACATTAAATCCTTCACTGTACTACAATAAATACTACATTAAATCCTTCAGTGTTCTACAATAAATACTACATTAAATCCTTCAGTGTTCTACAATAAATACTACATTAAATCCTTCACTCCACTACAATAAACCCTACATTAAATCCTACACTGCACTACAATAAATACTACATTAAATCCTACAGTGCACTAAAATAAATACTACATTAAATCGTTCATTCCACTACAATAAATACTGCATTAAATCCTTGATTGCACTACAATAAATACTACATATAATCCTTCACTATACTACAATAAATACTACATTAAATCCTACACTCCACTAAAATAAATACTAGATTAAATCCTTCAGCTGTCCTACAATAAACACTACATTAAATCCTTCACTGTACTACAATAAGTACTACATTAAATCCTTTACTGCACTACAATAAATACTTACAGTAAATCCTTTACTGCACTACAATAAATACTACATTAAAACCTGGATACAGTCCACTACAATAAATCCTACATTAACTGCTACATTCACTACAATAAATACTACATTAAATCCTTCACTGTCCTACAATAAACACTACATTAAATCCTTCACTGTACAACAATACTACATTAAATCCTTCAATGTACTACAATAAATACTACAGTAAATCCTTTACTGCAATACAATACTACATTAAATCCTACAGTCCACAACAATAAATCCTACATTAAATGCTACACTCCACTAAAATAAATACTACATTAAATCCTTCACTCCACTACAATAAATACTGCATTAAATCCTTCACTGCACTACAATAAATACTACATTAAATCCTACAATTCACTACAATAAATAGTAAATTAAATCCTATGCTCCACTAAAATAAATACTACATTAAATCCTACAATTCACTACAATAAATAGTAAATTAAATCCTATGCTCCACTAAAATAAATAATACATTAAATCCTTCAATGTACTACAATAAATACAACATTAAGTCCTTCACTGCACTACAATAAATACTACATTAAATACTTCACTGCACTACAATAAATACTACATTAAATCCTACACTCCACTACAATAAATACTACATTAAATCCTACACTGTACTACAATAAATCCTACATTAAATCCTACACTCCACTAAAATAAATACTACATTAAATCGTTCATTCCACTACAATAAATACTGCATTAAATCCTTGATTGTACTACAATAAATACTACATTAAATCCCACAGTCCACTACAATAAATCCTACATTAAATCCTACATTCCACTAAAAATAAATACTACATGAAATCCTTCACTCCACTACAATAAATACTGCATTAAATCCTTCACTGCACTACAATAAATACTAAATTAAATCCTACACTGCACTACAATAAATACTACATTAAATCCTTGATTGCACTACAATAAATGCTACATTAAATCCCACAGTCCACTACAATAAATCCTACACTGTACTACAATAAATCCTACATTAAATCCTACACTGTACTACAATAAATCCTACATTAAATCGTTCATTCCACTACAATAAATACTGCATTAAATCCTTGATTGCACTACAATAAATACTACATTAAATCCTACACTGCACTACAATAAATACTACATTAAATCCTACACTGCACTTCAATAAATACTACATTAAATCCTTCACTGTACAACAATAAATCCTACATTAAATCTTAAAAGTTCAGCAGTTTCCGGACTTCACCTGCTGTGTGCAGAAACATGTTCTTGTGTTCCTTCTTTTTTATGAAGCTGAGTGCATCACATGGAACTTTTTCTTTCACCCTGACAACAATTTCTTTTTATCTATTTTTCCATAGTAGATGGGGCATTCTCTTATTTCTATTTTCATTTCTAATTAAAGAGAATTCATAGAACGGATTCTCCTCCAGTTGATGTTCGATTTTGATGTCAGAGGTTTGAAAAATTCACCCTTCATGTAAAATCAGGCCGCTGCGGTGAGATCAGGTACATATCTGAGGGTCTCTTGTTTGGATTCATGTAAATGTCAGCTGAACGTCTGATTGGACAGTTTCTAATAAAACACAGTCTGTGACTCTTCACCATCTTCCTCTCCTTCTTCCTCATCTTATACCTGAACAAAGCAGCATGCTCACAAAAGGCTGTCAAGTAATCAGCTGCAATAATAAAAGATGCTGCCTGTTTACCATCTGCCACACACACACACACACGCACACATGCATGCACACACAGCAGTGTTTGTGTGTTTCCTGGTTTCTGTCTCGCCGTCTTCCTGTCGTCCATTCTGATGTCAGAGACAAACGGTGATGCTAAAACATTAATGATGACATTTCGCTGACAGCATGGCAGAAAACTGAAAAAGAGCCGTTTCATTCAAAATTAAAAAAATAAATACTGCTATTGATAAATTATTAATAAATATTTCATGAAATAAATAAATATCCCTATGAAATAAAACAAAATATTTTCAAAAGAATTTTTTATCTTATTTTATTTTAATTTATTTCAAGATTTTTTTATTTATTTACTTTAATGGAGTATTTTGTAGACCTTTTTATTTGTAAAGCTACTTTACGTATTTGGATGACTCTTAACCCCATTATGAAGTAAATAAATAAAAAAATCTTGAAATGAATTAAAATAAAATAAGATAAAAAATTCTTTTGAAAATATTTTGTTTTTATTTTTTTCCATTAGGGGTTGTTTCTTTGTTTTTCATAGGAATTGCTTCCTTGATTAATTTATCAATAGCAGTATTTATTTTTTAATTTTGAATGAAACGGCTCTTTTTCAGTTTTCTGCCATGCTGTCAGCGAAATGTAGTTGATTTTTAATGTTTTAGTTCACGTTTGTCTCTGACATCAGAATGGACGACCAGGAGGCGAGACAGAAACCAGGAAACACACAAACACTGCTGTGTGTGCATGCATGTGTGTGTGTGTGGCAGATGGTAAACAGGCAGCATCTTATTATTGCAGCTGATTACTTGACACTCCTCTTTGGGGCCTATTATATGTTCGGTATAGATGAGAAGAGAGGAAGATGGTGAAGAGTGAGCTTGTGTTTATTAGAAACTGTCCAATCAGACGTTCAGCTGACATTTACATCA
>JAMQGT020009913.1:0-24971 GCA_024447675.2 Pterophyllum scalare
GAGACGGTGCCTGCTCCCAGACCACCAAAAAACAAACTTAAAATCAGCAGAAAACTGTTTAAGCATAAAAATTCAAAAACAATAAATAATATAGTTTCATCAACTGCACAAAAGAATAAAACAATTAAATGTGGATTATTAAACATTAGGTCTCTCTCTTCCAAGTCCCTGTTAGTAAATGATTTAATAATTGATCAACATATTGATTTATTGTGCCTTACAGAAACCTGGTTACAGCAGGATGAATATGTTAGTTTAAATGAATCAACACCCCCGAGTCACACTAACTGTCAGAATGCTCGAAGCACAGGTCGAGGAGGAGGCGTAGCTGCAATCTTCAATTCCAGCTTAGTGATTAATCAAAGACCCAGACAGAGTTTTAATTCTTTTGAAAGCCTGACTCTTGGTCTTGCCCACCCTAATTGGGAAATTCAAAAACCTGTTTTATTTGTTATTATCTATCGTCCACCTGGTCCTTACTCAGAGTTTCTGTCTGATTTCTCAGACTTTTTATCTGATTTAGTGCTCAGTTCAGATAAAATCATTATAGTGGGTGATTTTAACATCCATGTAGATGCTGAAAATGACAGCCTCAACACTGCATTTAATCTATTATTAGATTCAATTGGCTTCTGTCAAAATGTAAAGGAGCCCACCCACCACTTTAATCATACTCTGGATCTTGTCCTGACATATGGCATTGAAACTGAAGACCTAACAGTATTCCCTGAAAGCCCCCTCCTGTCTGATCATTTCTTAGTAACATTTACATTTACTTTAATGGATTACACAGCAGTGGGGAATAAGTTTTATTACAGTAGAAGTCTTTGTGAAAGTGCTGTAACTAAGTTTAAGGATCTAATTCCTTCATTATTATGCTCTTCAGTGCCATGTGCCAACACAGTGCAGAGCAGCTACCTAAACTCTGCTCCCAGTGAGGTAGATTATCTCATCGATAGTTTTACATCCTCACTGCGTACGACTTTGGATACTGTGGCTCCTCTGAAAAGGAAAGCCTCAAATCAGAAGTGCCTGACTCCGTGGTATAATTCACAAACGCGCAGCTTAAAGCAGATAACCCGTAAGCTGGAGAGGGAATGGCGTCTCACTAAAGTAGAAGATACTCATTTAGCCTGGAAAAAGAGTTTGTTGCTCTATAAAAGAGCCCTCCATAAAGCTAGGACATCTTACTATTCATCATTAATTGAAGAAAATAAGAACAACCCCAGGTTTGTTTTCAGCACTGTAGCCAGGCTGACAAAGAGTCAGAGCTCTGTAGAGCCCAGTATTCCTTTCACTTTAACTAGTAATGACTTCATGGATTTCTTTACAAATAAAATTTTAGACATTAGAGGAAAAATTATTCAAAACCATCTCCAAGATTTATCTTCATGTTCGGCTGCTTTCAGCACTGCTGGTATTTGTTTAGACTCTTTGGCTCCAGTTGATCTTTTGGAGTTAACTTCAATAGTTACTTCCTCCAAACCATCAACATGTTTATTAGATCCCATTCCTACTAGACTGTTCAAAGAAGTCTTTCCAATTATTGATGCCTCAATCTTAAATATGATCAATCTGTCTTTATTAGGTGGCTATGTACCACAGGCCTTCAAGGTGGCTGTAATTAAACTGCTACTTAAAAAGCCATCACTTGACCCAGCTGTCTTAGCTAATTATAGGCCAATCTCCAACCTTCCTTTTCTCTCCAAAATCCTTGAAAGAGTAGTTGTAAAACAGCTAACTGATCATCTGCAGAGGAACGGTTTATTTGAAGAGTTTCAGTCAGGTTTCAGAATTCATCACAGTACAGAAACAGCATTAGTGAAGGTTACAAATGATCTTCTTACAGCCTCTGACAGTGGACTCATCTCTGTGCTTGTCCTGTTGGACCTCAGTGCAGCTTTTGATACTGTTGATCATAACATTTTATTACAGAGATTAGAGCATGCCATAGGTATTAAAGGTACTGCACTGCAGTGGTTTGAATCATATTTATCAAATAGACTCCAATTTGTTCATGTAAATGGGGAGTCGTCTTCACACACTAAGGTTAATTATGGAGTCCCACAGGGTTCTGTGCTAGGTCCAATTTTATTTACATTGTACATGCTTCCCTTAGGCAGTATTATTAGAAAGCATTGCATCAATTTCCATTGTTATGCAGATGATACTCAGCTTTATCTATCCATGAAGCCAGATGACACACATCAGTTAGTTAAACTGCAGGAATGTCTTAAAGACATAAAGGCCTGGATGACCTCTAATTTCCTGCTACTAAATTCAGATAAAACTGAAGTTCTTGTACTCGGCCCCACAAATCTTAGAAGCACAGTGTCAAACCAGATACTTACTCTGGATGGCATTACTTTGGCCTCCAGTAACACTGTGAGAAATCTTGGAGTCATTTTTGACCAGGATATGTCCTTCAATGCACATATTAAACAGATATGTAGGACGGCTTTTTTACATCTGCGCAATATTTATAAAATTAGAAACATCCTTTCTCAGATTGACGCTGAAAAGTTAATCCATGCATTTATTACTTCTAGGCTGGACTACTGTAATTCATTATTATCAGGCTGTCCTAAAAACTCCCTGAAAAGCCTTCAGCTGATCCAAAATGCTGCAGCTAGAGTACTGACAGGGACTAGAAAGAGAGAGCAGATTTCTCCCATATTGGCTTCTCTTCATTGGCTCCCTGTTAAATCTAGAATAGAATTTAAAATCCTTCTCCTAACATACAAGGTCTTGAATAATCAGGCCCCATCTTATCTCAAAGACCTCATAGTACCGTATCACCCCAATAGAGCACTTCGTTCTCAGACTGCTGGCTTACTTGTGGTTCCTAGGATACTTCAGAGTAGAATGGGAGGCAGAGCCTTCAGCTTTCAGGCCCCTCTTCTGTGGAACCAGCTCCCAGCTTGGATTCAGGAGACAGACACCCTCTCTATTTTTAAGATTAGGCTTAAAACTTTCCTTTTTGATCAAGCTTATAGTTAGGGCTGGATCAGGTGACCCTGAACCCTCCCTTTGTTATGCTGCTATAGGCCTAGGCTGCTGGGGGGGGGTCCCATAATGCACTGTTTCTTCTCATTCACCTTTATTTACTTGTTTATACTTCACTCTGTATTTAATCATTATTATTAATCTCTGTCTCTCTTCCACAGCATGTCTTTTGTCCTGTCTCTCTCCACTCAGCCCCAACCGGTCGCAGCAGATGACTGCCCCTCCCTGAGCCTGGTTCTGCTGGAGGTTTCTTCCTGTTAAAAGGGAGTTTTTCCTTCCCACCGTCGCCAAGTGCTTGCTCATAGGGGGTCGTTTTGACTGTTGGGTTTTCTCTGTGTTATTGTAGGGTCTTTACCCACAATACAAAGCGCCTTGAGGCGACTGTTTGTTGTGATTTGGCGCTATATAAATAAAATTGAATTGAACTGAATTATGTATCTAGGGTAAATCCTCCATCTTTTCGTGAGTTGCGTCAGTGCAGAGAGATGGAATCCAAATCCATCCTCTTCTTTAAGGTCTTGATTTCCCATAAACTGTAAGTATATTTTCAGTTGGACAGTATTCTGATCATTATTAGGATTATTGTACACAGATTGAGATTTTCTTATATTTTAATGACCTCATGTTAGAGTTAGTGGGCATGTGTATATTGAATGGGGCCTGCAATGGTGTGAACTTCTGTTGTTTCATAGTTTAGGTAATCATAATGTAACATTGTCATTCATTTCGTTATCATTATACCAGTGTCTACAGTTTCACGAAGGACATCAATGAACTACCCCATCATTGGCTCCTGTCTCAGGTGTTGGGGCAAGTGTCCAGCTCACTTTCTGGACCAAGCATTCTGTGCAGCACATGGTGAGGGCAGTAGAGGCAGACAAACACAATATTACGCAGGTGGTCATGATGTCATGCTTGATCGATGCACATCTATAACATCAAAGCTTACAACCATAGTTAAAAAAAGTAAGGATATTAATTTTTATACGCGCAAAGATTGTCTGTGCTGTCTATACTTTGTAGTTGCACAAATCATAAAAGCTAATCAAGCTAACTATTTGGTCAAGTAACTGTGCTTACCCATAGCCTTATATCAGCAGCAGTCCAGCTTAACAAAATATGACGCATCTATAGCTTATGTATGATAATATAAATGCCGATAGTGTTATTTGTTGGAGCTGGAGATCGGAAACAAAGTTTATCAAAGGCTCCTGCTGTCTGTGTGCAGGGACACTGACAGCTGCTGTCACCTGTGGCTGTGCTGGCTTTTTGTCTTCATCATGTGCACCTCTCCATGAACATGGACACACAAACCATGAACTGGCCTTTACTAGTCATGTACTGTTAACTGTTGGGCTTGATAATTAATTATATCAATATCATATTCAATATTCTTAAGATCCATGCTACAGTGTTGTTGTAAACATTCTTATTTGGTCATTTAATCCACATAAAGAATGATTAGGCATGGTAAGAAAATCATACTCTGCAGTGCACTTAATATTAGATAGATAGATCGGATTTATGGCAAGGAAATATCTATCTATCTTTCATTTTACTTTGCCATATCTATAAATAAAATACTTCTGTGGATAGGAATATATTTATGACCGTTTCAAAGAGGAAGTGGAGCACTGTTTAAAGGCTCTAACCATTCCTCTGAACATTTGCCAATGGACTTCAGGCACGTTTGAAAATGACAGCACACCACATTGAATAATTAAACCCAGCTTAATGACAGAGGAGAGAAAATTGTGTTTTCATTTATTTTGACAAAATCCTATTCTCTGATAACTGGATCATATAAGTAGTGATTACTCTTTACTCATAATGAATTGGGCCGTTTTTTGTTCTCTGATAACAACTATGTAGAATTTCTGCAAGCAAGCACAGCCACAGCTGCCAAGTCAGGTCCTACTATCCCACCGCTGGCCGGGGGGAGCCGACCATGAAGCAAAGCACTCCTGGTTCCGGTAATTCCTGTTATTTATGCAAAATATGTAAGGGTTAAACATGAATAATTTGAATAATGGCACAAAGATCAAATCATAGTGGGCTTTAATTAAGCCTTTCCTGCCACAGCTGTGCACTGGCCAAACTGGTAACTTCAGTTAGCTCAACACGGGATTCCAGTTTATGTTTGTGCCCTCTGCAAAGTGGCACCCCTCACACTGTGACTGTGGACAGTCTTTTGGTGTGTATGTGTGTGTGTGTGTGTGTGTGTGTGTGTGTGTGTGTGTGTGTGTGTGTATGTGTGTGCCATGAAATGTACTTAATAATGAAGGTGAGAAGCTGCAACAACGCCCCCCGGGATCTAGAGGTAAACAGGGAAAGACCCATCCACAGCCCACCTGGAGGTCAGGAGACCTGCAGCCACACATCTCGATGATAACCACATTGCAATACAGTTAAAATTGTTGAGAAATATAAAGACGTATTTATCTTAATAATTCAACTACCCTACCACGTAATATTTATTGAATAAATCTACTCATTTTTGATAATGTGTACCTGATTCAGGAGTTGGGGCTGTCATAGCGAGTTGTCCATCAGGACCCCACAAATTGCTCTGTATTGGGGATGGACAAGGTTGCCTCAGTCTGCATGACGATCATCTGTTTGAGGTAAACATCTACTAGTTAGGTGCTGGGATCCACTTTTTTTTTCTAAACCTCTGGCTCTCAAAGAACTCATATGGGTTTTTGTAAATGAATCCCAGGGTCAGGTTAGTTTGCTTTGGATATTTGCAGAAAAAAAGGCAATCTCCAATTTATGCTGTCTGGAAATAACAACATGACATATATAAATAACTAACAACATTCAGTCTGTCAATAAATATATATATATAAAAAAGTGACAATAATCTTTCTTTCCTTTTGTAAATAAGTCATTAATTTTCTTTGATTTCACTTTCAGGAGGACAATGATGGTGCTTTTAAGAAAGAGCTCTTGCTGACCCAGTCAAGTTATTTAGGGATATGGCGCACAAGTGGACATGAGGTGGGAACAGGGAATTGTTGGAATGCTACTACACATGTAATCCCAGTGAGGCCTATGGATTCTCTGACACCCAACATCTAGACTAACACCAAAACAACTAGTAGCTCAGTGTTCCAACATCTGCAAGAAGCAACTGCTATTGCAACTAAATGCTACGGCAAGGGGAGCCAGGATGTGAGGTCAGGGGGAAATATCATCATCTCACATTCCAAGATTGGGTACAAAGCCCCAGGAACAGCTGGTACTTTGACCTGAAAAATAAGATCATGGTTAAGCTGGAAACCTGGACCATCCATGGCCAATTACCAAGATTACGTGGCGTACCCTCTGAAAGGCTACTAGCAAATGTGAATGCAGACGATCCCTACTTTGACAACCACTGAACATCTATACCACCAGTGATCAAGATAAACAGCCACAAGAAGCAGTACCCTCCATGAAAAGAAGACTAGATTAGAAGCTAAGATCAAGGCAGCACAGGGGGAAGTTAGTCCTAGCACAGAACCCTGTGGAGCTCCATAATTAACCTTAGTGTGTGAAGACGACTCCCCATTTACATGAACAAATTGGAGTCTATTAGATAAATATGATTCAAACCACTGCAGTGCAGTACCTTTAATACCTATGGCATGCTCTAATCTCTGTAATAAAATGTTATGGTCAACAGTATCAAAGCTGCACTGAGGTCCAACAGGACAAGCACAGAGATGAGTCCACTGTCAGAGGCTGTAAGAAGATCATTTGTAACCTTCACTAATGCTGTTTCTGTACTGTGATGAATTCTGAAACCTGACTGAAACTCTTCAAATAAACCGTTCCTCTGCAGACGTGGAAAAGGGGATCACAAATGACAATTTCGAGCTTCCTATTAAACATAAATTCCCAGGAGCTCAGTGTTGCCAACTTAGTGACGTAGTTGCTAGATTGAGCAACTTTTCACTTTTACAAGCAGGACATTAGAGGTCATCCAGGTCATTCAAGAATTTTTGAGAGAATTTCTGAGAGAAATGGACTCTGCAGTACTCTAGCTGCAGCATTTTCGATCAGCTGAAGGCTTTTCAGGGAGCTTTTAGGGCAACGTAATAATAATTAATTACAGTTGTCCAACCTAGAAATAATAAATGCATGAACTATTTTTTTAGCATCACTCTGAGAAAGGATGTTTATAATTTTAGAAAAATTGCACAAATGCAAAAAAGCAGTCCTACATATTTGTTTAATATGTGCATTGAAGGACATAACCTGGTCAAATTTCTCACAGTGTTACTGGAGGCCAAAGTAATGCCATCCAGAGTAAGCATCTGTTTGACACCATGTTTCTAAGATTACAATAACTGAGTACAATATCTTCAGTTTTATCTGAATTTAGAAGTCTAAAATTAGAGGCCATCCAGCCAACATTCCTGCAATTAAACTAATTGGTGTGTGGCATCTGGCTTCATGGATAGATAAAGCTGGCATAGCTGACAAAGCACGACTTATTTTTTGCTCCCGATGTGGCTGTTGTAGTTGTCATTGGGAATGTTCCTTTATTTGGAGACAAGGACAAAACGCCTGATTGAATGTGTAATTGGTGCGGGTGGACAGTTCAAAGCTGGTGCTAAAAGCTTCGACACTGTTCTGAAACTCTTCACTGAGTCCTCACTTTACATGTTTAAAGCTGAGCCACACAGTTTTCTGCTCCTCAGTAATACTGGTATTTTGGTGAAACAGAGCACATTTGAACTGAGCTGACACATGTGTCTTGTATTAAAGATAGCCAAGTTACTTTTTAGAGGGAGCTTATGGGTTTGCAGTGTTTCAGGTATTTAGTCACACTCCAGCAACAAAGATTAGTACACAATGAAAATATCTCATGTCTTGGGTGTCTTTTCTCAGTGGTGTGTGCATTTTCTCTGGTATTGGATACCTCTTACTGATGCTGTATGCTAGAATAATATCTGATTATTACAATATCAAATACTGACAATATTTAATACTAACACTTATCCACATCAACATCGGGTCATTCCATCTCAAATCAGGAAATTTTTAGAATATCTTCTGTTTGACCATCTGCTGTTTCTATAAAAATGTTATGGTCCAAAGTTTGAGTATATATAATGAGTGCTGTGAAATTTTAACTTAATATATCAAATATTTTTCAAGATAATTTCTTTGAGAAATGGTCTGTCGAAAGGGGGTTGATTGACTTTAAAAAAATAATTTCATGTTAAAAATATTCTACATGATTTATTTTGGAGTATTGTGAAATTCAACTATATACCATTCATAAATTGTCCCTAGTTGTTTTTATTACTGTGTGCTCATTGATGGGACATAGTAGGACTGCTGCAAAGTCCCGTCCCATCTAGCTGGTTAACTTTAGCCTGCTTGCTTGTTAACGTTATTGTGGGAAAAACACTATCAGAATGGATGTTGTCCTACCCAGTCAATACCAGAAACCTGATCTGTTCTTGGATGGGCTCATGTCCTTATCTTTCACAATAAAAGCCCTGGACACATGACTGCTTTAGGCCTCAATAATACAGACCTGGACATGGACAATTGGAGATCCGATGGCTGAGTAGTCATTCCTGTAGTTGGTGCACTGTAATGTAAATTCTTCTGCGTAGGGGAAGAACACAACCCAGTGGGGGTTTTGTTTAGGCTAGACCTTAGTTCAGCTGAGGTCAAGCCATAACTTTGTAGAATTCCTGTAGAGTCTTTTCAAAGTAAATGCCAACTAAAATGTTGCATGCAGCCGCATGTTTTGTTTTGAAAAAAACTAAAAAATGACCAAGATTCAGATCTCGATGACCTCGTAGGTAGTTATGTCACGAGTATTAATTTCTTCACTGTCACACCAGCTCCCTTACCACTTAACATAGGTGGGTATGGCATGGCTGACTTTTTGAAGTACTCCTCTTCGTTAGGTGTACCATATGACCCAGAATATGGACTATATTACATTAGCTACAACCACCAAGTATGTGGGTCAGTTTCCCGTGTAGAAGTATGGGTTTCTGGGCCATACCAATCCTCCAAAAGAGGGTCGCGCTTGATCAGGAACCTGCAGTTTGGGAACCACATATAGAGCAATCTGTTGGAAGCTTTTAGAGCAATTCCATTCAACCAAGTATTAACACATTTTGTATTGGTTTTGTTTCAGTAGTACATGATAACCACAACAGTTTTATGACCTTATGCATTTAAAATCTGCTTCCATTATGAAATGTCCATCAACAAGAATAAATAATCATAGCCAGTACAAGCTGAGTGGCATTTTCATGTCTAATAAACATAAGTTGACTCCACTGAGCCTTAGTGATGGGAGGTCTGGTGCTTCTCAAAGATTTGGCTCTTTTGGCTCAGCTGCCTTAGAAGAGCTCCCAAATGGCTCTTCATGTAGCACAAAAAAATACAGTTACTACTGTTTAATATATTAATCAAAACTTTAAATGAAATACTGAACACAGAACCACAGCAAACAAATCAAATAAATAAAGGCCGCCTGCATTAAAATCCAGTTCCCCATCTCTCTGTGTGCCTGCCCTGCACCTACACTCACTGGCTTGGGAGTGTCCCTCCCCCCTGCCCCCTTGCTTTTGTCGCATACTGGTATGATCCTAGTCTGTCTTTGCATGTGATTGGCCGTATGGCGTGCCCATCAAAATAAAGTCCCACCCCTGTCTGCACGCAGCATCGACGAGCAGGAGCGGATGGCGATTCGACCCTCCGCGACGGGAGTCGGCTCTTCTCGTTCGCTGCAAAGAATCGGCTCTTAGGGCTGGCTCGTTCGCAAACGACACATCACTCCTGCACCATGAGGTCTCATCAAAGCTTTTTAAACAAAACCTTTAAATGATTAAAATTGATTGTTAAAAACCGGTTGGTAGCAGTATTCTTTAAATAAATTTACCGGTCACGAGATAATTACAATTAAAATAGGCTGTTAAAATGTGTTCACGTCAATGACAGTTTTTATGGGCTTATGATAAAACTTTTCCTTTAAAAAAAAAGATAAAACCTTTCGTTTTTCTTATTTTCCTCCACCTATTCAAGGTGAATTTCCTGTTAGGTGCTTGCCCCACCCACCTGTGCCATGCCGCACCCATGAGGAGGCAAACACTCACAGCTACAGCTTTGCAGCACAGAACAAAATCACTAATACCTGTCCAAGATACCTATCAATAACTACCTTAGATTTGATGCTGAATGTGTAGGATTTTTGTCCTTCAACGAGAGTACAGAAACATATTTAATACGTGGAAATTGTGTTTGGATGTGAACCAAATACATGTTTAATTCGTGGCTGTGTAATAGAAGCTCATGCTCTGTGCATGTATAATAGCAAACATAAGTCTTTTGTGATGATTGTTATGCCATCATGGTGACTGTTGAATCTGGTTTATCGTACACGAGCGTGACCCGGAGCAAAGGCGGAAACAACCCGCGAGCCTTCCTAGTTCCTGTGTGTGCGTGGGCGGCGTCAGTTGGGGCGTGTTGACTGACCCTCCCACCAGCTGAGTTTAGTGGAAGTCACGCAAGCTCCCCCAAACGTCCTGCCGTCAACTTTACAAGGCGCTGCTTCCTCGCGGGTAAATATACTTTAAACGTAACGTTTTAGAGGAGTAAAGTACCCGAGTACAGAGCAGGATTAGTGGAAAGGTTTGATGAATGTCACGGAGGTGTTTACGCGTGTAGCTGTATTAGCTCAGAGAGCTAGGATAGTTGGTTTGCGGTACATCGTGAGCTCGCATGCATGCTGCGGAGCTCGGAGCCTTCACGGTTTACTCGGTGTTTCACCGCCTCCGAGCAGCTGCAGGGAAAAATAACACAGGCTAACCTGACAGAGCTAATCTTGGAGCACAACGCTGCGTCTCATACGGTTATGTGTAGCCTGTGCCGTTACTTAACCACACGGCGCTCCAGCAGGGCGCACTTCCCTGACTGTCGGGCTTATGCGTGTTCAGATATGTCATAGTGGACCTGTGAAGGAGTCCTATAACTTTTTACATCTCATCTGTTCTCCGCAGTCTGGGTGCGACGTGGATCTTTCACCCTTTAACCACAAACATTTTAACGCGGTCTTTTGGGTGCGTCATTAATTACTGTGTTGGTGAGGAAAACAAAGGACATGCCATTGCACGATAACACATCCAACCGGTTCTACTGTAGTTCACACACTACACACACCAGACTGATCAACAGGGTCGACTAATGAAGCGTTAAAAACTGGTTGTGAGGACATCCACTGCACCTTGTTTTGCATGCGTGCGATTCTTATTTATATGTCATGATGTTGAGATGTTTGTTCAAGAATATATTTTTAAATTGTTTCCATTGAACTTGTAATTTACATCTTGCATTCACAGTTTGCAGAAGATGTTTGTTTTCAAATCATTTCTCGGTGGCATCATTGAGGCTGCCAGGTGAGAATCTACAGAAAGCACAAATAAAGCCAGGCAGGCGAAAACTGTGATGTTGGTTTAATGTCTGCTTTTCATCTCTCATCCTGTCTTTCTAGCAACATCGACCCATCCCAGTTTGCATCTTCTGGCCCCGTGAGTTTACTTTGTTTTATGAGCAGCTGTATCTGCCCATCACCTATAATTTCAAATAGTGGATGATGGCAGTATTTCTAATATTTCCTGGGCCTCTGTCCCACAGCCTCCACAGCGCAGCGCAGTTACTCATGCAGCTCGCAACGAGAGCGAGGAAGACAAGCAGTTCCGCAAAGTCTTCCAGCAGCTTGCTGGAGATGTGAGTGCCCTGTGCTTCTCTTTAAATCCACAGCAGTTTTTGCAGTAATCTTTCATTAATGTGGAAACATGTAAGTGTGAATTAGTACTGAGACGTATGACTTGGCGGTGGGGGGGCTGGAGCCTGAATAATCTTCTGTTACACAAAAAAATAAATCTGTGGCACAGGGCTGTAGACTCTGTCCTCTGCTTTGAGGTTAGATGTAACATCATTTGTTGCTGACATTAATGTTAATGTGTCCAGCAGAGCTGTGAAACTGCAGCTTTGAAACAAACTCCATTTGGACTCAGTCTGTCACACTTTGTGGCACAAATGGAATTTGTGTATCTTTGCCTCTCCTGAGGGGTGTTCTGCAAAGTGAAATTTATGGATCGGCAAGCTACGTCGCGCTTATAGTCGGAGTTTTGTGCGTCACAGAAGTACTTAAGCTGAACACATGACCTGGTTTGGAGCAGGTTATGTGTTTCTCTCTGTGGAGGAGCTGAGCCTGAGCTCCACCCAAGTGAATGGAACAGAAGCAGTACGACCAGAAATGAAGCAAAGCTGGAAACCTTCCGGACAGAAGGCACAGCTCCTCCCATGGTCACGGGTGTTCTGGTGCATCTGTGCTCTCGTTTGTCTTTCATCTGTCTTCACTGCTGTTGAATGTGGCAGCAGAGCCCATCCCAACGGTTAACAGACAGCATTACCCAGCATTCTGCTTGGGTTTTATATAATATCATATAATATAATATAATATATTTTTTGCACGCTAAAATTATATCCATGAGTAAGAATGGTGTGTGGCTAATACAGGTCCTTTGTCAATAGGCTTCAGAGCGTCCTGGTATTGAATGATGTAATAATTTATAATATAATACATTTAAACGTGTTTTGTGTTTTGTTCGTAAACTGTTATTTGAAAAATTCCTCTCATTAAAAAAATTAGACCCTGTCATCTGCTGTGCCTCTCAGCACCAGTATGAATGTTCAGTTTAGCTCTACCGTACGGCTGCACCGCTCCCGCTTGCTCCCGACTTTTTAATGATGCTGAGTGTTTGTCATATAGGATATGGAAGTGAGCCCCAATGAGCTGAAGGACATCCTCAACAGGATCATTTCAAAGCGTAAGATATGTTTACATTTGTCACATTTCTTCTAACTCTGCCACGATTCAGTTCTTCAAACTACACATATATATTTCAGTGTCACATTTTTCACACATTCAAACTAATAGGTGCCGTTTTTGCTGTATACTAGATAAAGACCTGAAGACCGACGGCTTCAGCATCGAGTCGTGCAGGAGCATGGTGGCAGTCATGGATGTATCTTTTCCTTTGTTAGTAGGCTTTGTGTGTTGTGTAATCTAGGCAGCTGTGTTAAACTGACAAATAGAAACAGGTGGCTAAAGAAAGGGAAATGTTGGCTCAACAGGTCCATGTCGTACCCACAGCTTAAAGACTGTGGACTGAGAATCGAACCTCAAAGCTGCAGTGGACAGAAATCCAGAGGAAACCAAAACAGCGAAGAATGTAGACTTTGAAAATAAACAGCGCTCCTATTTAGCTTGTGTTCTGTAGTTTGTACGTCTGTTAGGGTACGAGTGACATAAATTTCATCGTTGGATGCTAAGTTTTCATGTAGCACTGTGTAGGGCAAACCATTCATTCTCCCTTAATGGGCAGTTGGGCTACAACAGCAGGAAATGACAAGCACTGGTCAAAGTATGAACAGACATGCTGAAGAGCTTTTGAATCTATGGATGCATCAGCAAAGGGTTTATACCCCTGAGATGTAAGCTGATATATTTACGCTGGTCAAAGAAAATCCTGCTGGATGCGTGCAGTGATGTGGACTGGGTAAAGTGTCAGGAAGGAAAGGATGACATCATCTGATGGAAATGAAAATCATCAACCTACAGAGGCTGAATTCAAGGACAAAAATCAAGGTGAAAAAATGATGCAGCCTGGAACATTTCACTGAAATTTCACTGCAGCAGCTCAAAGTGGTCCTCAGTAGTTTGTGTGGCCCCCACCTGCACATGCATGCCTGACAATGTTGAGGTCCACAGATTTCGTCCCAACACCTGATGGCAGTCAGGGTGCTGTTGCCTGTAGAGGTCTGTGTGTGTGTGTCCCCCCCCCCCGACCCACCACCAAACCGGTTGTGCTGAACGATGTTACAGGAAGCATCACGTTCTCCACGGCTTCCCCAGACCCTTTCAGGTCTGTCACATGTGCTCAGGGTGAACCTGCTCCCATCTGTGGCAATCCATGGTGGACCTGCTAGTTCTGGTATACTGTGGTAAATGCTATTCGGGCTCCGCGGTGCCATCCTGGAGGAGTTGGACTACCTGTGCAGCCTCTGTAGGATCCAGGTATGGCCTCATGCTCCCAGCAGTGACACTGACCCTAGCCAAATGCAGAACTAGTGAAAAAGAGTCAGGAAAGATGAGGAGGGAAAAATGTGAGTGTCCTCCAGCTGTAAAACATTCCTGTTTGGGGGGGGGTTGTCTCATTGTTACCCCTCTCGTGCACCTATGGTTATTTCATGAACACCGAAGCAGCTGAACCTGAGTATCACCCACTCTGATACTTACTGACCTCATCAGTGTCCCAGAGGTTCTGATTAAAGTGTGCCTTTCATTTTTTTCCTTGAGTGCGGTTATAGTCAGTGTTATTTGGATATAAAAGACGGCTAAATATGATCTTTGTAATGTGTGTGAAAACACGTTGTGTAAATGCTGCACACGTACAGCTGTGCAGCTGGTTAAATAGAGAAGCTGTTGTCTTTTGTCCTTAATACTTTTTCAGAATGACAGCACTGGAAAACTTGGCTACGATGAATTCAAGTATCTCTGGGACCACATAAAAAGATGGCAGGCAAGTACAGCAGTTTGATTTTATTACCGTGTGCGTGTGTTGCTCTGTCGCACAGTTCAAGGCATTTTTGTGGGGAGGGTTAACCAGCCGCAGCGAGGGGGAGCGGAGAATTAGAGCTCAGAGATCATACAGTATCAGCTGTGTGAGCAGGCTGATTTGAATACAGTGTGCCAGACTTCTCCCTGATTTGATTAGCTGGCATGTTTTTACAGAAATGTGATGCGCGTGCTGTGTTTGGGGATTGAAATAAGCCTGCTGTGCTTGGGAGCTCTGAGAGCAGCTGTTTCAGTTTTTTCTCTTACTCTTTTTCGGTCGTTAGTGAGCTGATCGGGAAATTTGGTTGCCACAGACTTTTGAGACGCTTCTGTTGTTCCTGTTTAGGCGGTGTACAAGACCTACGACAGGGATCACTCCGGGTCCATTGATGCAAGTGAGCTGCCCGGTGCTTTCAAAGCTGCCGGTGAGCATTTTATTCTCTTCTCCTGTGTTGTTGAGTTTGATTCAGTAATCATTTACAACGCCAAAAACAGATTTGCAAATCTGATAAGCCCGTAGTTTTCACAATAGAACAGTGTGTGTCACTCCTAAACCTGTGTATGGATCCTTCAGCATCGGTGGTGGCTTTCCAGATGTGCCAGCTGCCAATTCCACGGGCACTAATGCACTCCTGTAGAGATGCAGGCTTTTGAGAACAATCCAGATGTTTCCTCTCCTCTTTGGCCCAGAATTTAAAATTTGGATCGGTCCGACCACGGAACAGTGTTTCAGTTTTGTCTCGGTCCGTCTCTACGGCTCAGAGCGGGAAGATCTGTTCTCAGCTGTTCAGTGATTTCTGGAAGTGTTCCTGAGTCTGCTGATTGATTTCCACCACACAATCGTGCCTGTTTGTTTTTTTTTTAATGCAGCTCCAGTCCAGTAATGATATTTGGCCTTCTCCTGCTGAGAGCTCATATTTTTCTTAAAATGCAAACTTTTCTGAGTTGAAACATTTGATATGTTTTCTGTGTTCTGTTGTGAATGACGTATGAGTTCGTGAGAGCTGCAAATCTGCAAATTAACAATGTTTTCTGAATTGGGGTTCCGTTTGCCATCGGGGCCTGTGAGTGCTGAATATCAGGCTGCTTGTGTGGATATATCAGCATTGTGTGCACGTAGCTGTTTAATCGTAATAGGCAGCTGCGCGTCTCCTCTTTAGGCTTCCCTCTCAATGACCAGCTGTTCCAGATGATCATTCGCAGATACTGCGATGAAAGTGGGAACATGAATTTTGACAACTACATCGGGTGCCTCGTGAGGCTGGATGCGATGTGCCGTAAGTTTCACTTCAAAGGCCAGTCAGTAAATTGATTCTTCATGGTTTAGTGTGATAGAGATGATTGACGAGGAAGTTCAATATCTGTTCTGATCCAGGTGCCTTCAAAACCCTGGATAAGGATAACAGCGGGACCATCAAAGTCAATATTAAGGAGGTAATCTCCAGTTATTGTTCCTATCAGTGGATTGTGCCTTCACTTCAGATCATCTTCAAGTATTTGACTGTTTTTTGTGCTCTTGTCTCTTTTCAGTGGCTCCAGCTGACCATGTACTCTTGAGTCTGGGTCATGTTTCTCCAGATCCTTTTATGCAACCTCTTTGTTTATATACACAATACGAGATATTTTAATCATCATCCCAACAGATTACTCAGCAAATCCTTTGTGTGTGTGTGTGTGTGTGTGTGTGTGTGCGTGCGCGCACGTTTATTTGGAATGTTAATATAATCCAAGTGCTGCGGGATTCTTTACAGCTTTTCAAAACTTGCATGAAAATTTGAGAACACTGTCACCAACTAAGAAAAGCTGCATGCAGAATTTTGCCCATAGCTGAGGATGATCAAAGGTAAATGCTACCCGGTGCTCTGCACAGGTGTGAAGCCCACACGACTCAGGCGTGTGTAAATGGTAGTATGTTAAGTTGGTGGCATTTGCTTTTGATCTGCCTCACGCCCCAAAGTCAAGATGGCACAAAAATATCCTACTTCTGACAGCCTGTGAAAAATCCAATGTGAACGTAGTCAAATCATATTTTTATTCTTCGCTTGTTTTCTTTCAGCCAGCCAGGTTAACACACCTGC
Organism: Pterophyllum scalare; assembly: GCA_024447675.2. Classification (NCBI taxonomy): domain Eukaryota; kingdom Metazoa; phylum Chordata; class Actinopteri; order Cichliformes; family Cichlidae; genus Pterophyllum; species Pterophyllum scalare. Next base: position 16,726 of record JAMQGT020009913.1, read on the forward strand.
TGGCAGCACAAGTGCCACCTGTTGGTAAAGATGCCAAAAACCACCTTCAGTCATCACGTTATATGAAAATGAGTGAACGCAGGTTAGCTGTGACGTGCTAGTCCATGCACCTCACAACCCTTTCCACATATTCTACTCCATCAGAGCCCTCTAGGAACTGTGTGGGTGTGTATGCACTGCTTTGTTTCTGCTGGTAGTTTCGTTACCTGTTGGGGCAGGTAGGTCATTTCTTTAGTAAACATGTAGGTACTTGACATTGCATAATTTCTCAGGACTGTGCCACCCAGCTTCATCCTGAGCACGCGACTAACTGTAGTTGCAGCCACGCAAAAAGACAAAGGCAGCTATAAGGGAATGCATTTGCACACCGTGCTGAATGGGGAATCACTTTGAATATTGAAGCCAGAAGAAATTATGTAGAGCCATAATTTCTAAGAAATAAACACCTTTCCTTAGCTTTTAGAGACTTTGACCTTCTTATCCTGGCTGCCACCGATGCAGCTAAACCTATAGGTGTTCTCAGGTATTGTGGCTGAAGGCGAGAGAGCCCATGTGTGGCCACATCTTGTGTAGTCATGAGTCATCAGTGTGTGTCCAAGCAAACAGGTGCAGCAGGATTAACAGGTTGTCAGTCTGTGCACACCCATGCAGTTCAGAGAAAGATGTTTAAGTTTGTGTGTGTGCCATATCCCTGCAGAGACTATCATGGTAGAAACAACTGCTGTAAAGCTTTAAGACCTTCAGTGATGTAGTCTCTGAAACAGCCCCGGTTCCTCTCACTGTAGATTTGTGCTCACTGAAAAGTGTGCGTTGGCTCACAGTCTGGTTACTGCTTAAATTACAATGAGGCAGATGTATGAATTACAGTACTCTAGGAGCGTGGTTTAATGATTTCTACACTCATTCTTTTGCAACAGAGTTGGACTGTTACTGCAGATGTGTCACTGTCAGGAGTACCTTCTACAGCCACTAGATGGCTCTGTACTTTCTACATCTCTCAATCCTAATCTTTCTGTAGAGGCGCCTGCTCTTAATGCAAACACCCAGCACACCTAGCTCTGTATCCCATCTATAATAATAATGTGCATTAATATCTGAAGAGAGTGAGTTTTGCTTGGAAGGCTCATGTTGTGCCATTTAATGTTCTTTGCTTGAAGTGAAACTCAGCCGTAGCATTGCACGTGTCTCAGCTCAGCACTGTTTACTTTTTGAAAATGCCTCCACTGGTGTGTGTGCTGTACAACTAATGTGTGTGCCACTAATGCATGAAGACGCCATTTATTCATTTATTTAGGGTTTTAATCCTGTAGTTAAAGCCACAGCCATGAAACGGTTAAATACCTGTGTTTTATTGGGAATAAAAACATTGTTAAACGTGTCTTGGTCTTATTGTTGGTGGACTCCTGATAAATCCCTTTGTTACAGAAATAGTTGAAAGTAGGAATTTTATGTTTGTGCGTGGCCCGTCCAGGGCGTGCCCGCCTCTTGGCCTGTGACAGCTGGGATGGACCTGTCCTTCATTTCTATATACTGTATCTTCTGGTTTGTGATGTAGGCACACTTTGGTCCATATTCTATCTTTATATTTGGACAGAGACATTTTTGTTAAAAAAAAGTGCTTAATGACCTGGTCTAACACAACATAAACCCTGTGTCTTTGGGTTGGAGTTTTCTGATTCATGAACACAGTTTTTATCTTTAATTCTTACCTAAATGTATTAATGTGCTGTGGACCCAAGAAAACATCCAGCATATTGATTTGAGAAGCCAGGGACCTGCTGAGCCAGACCCACCCTAATTGGATTTTTTTTAATGTCAATAACCGTGCCACTGAGAAACATGGAAGGAAAGCTGTTTTGTGTGAATTCACAATATGTGGCCAAAAGGAGCTCTATGTGAGTGAAACAGACCATCCTTAAACTGCAAAATGGAAACTATCTGATCAGAGAGAGCAGGACACGCTGGGAAAGGTCACGGAACATTCTGGGAAAACCAACACTGGTTTTTGACAACAAAAAAAATGCTGACATCCTTGAGGATGAGTGACTGTTGGATCCTTTAGTAAATGAATGATGATTTTAAAAATGTTTACAATAAAACTCAGTTGTAATCTCACTAAGATTTGCATTCTTGTCATGTTATTAAGAAGATGGATATGAGACATGGATTACCATGTGACATAAAAAAATGATCTGAAATGTTACCATGTTTGTTGGCAAAAATCTTCTTTCAGCTGCTCCCTCACCCTGTGTGCCTCCATCCTGAACCCTCCACCCGTCCTAGCATCCTAGTGACAGGGTAGGATGGAATGTCCTCCTTTATTAGAGCCATGAACCTCCTCTGAGGTCTTTGTCTTTCCCTCCTGCCTGGCAGCTCCATCTTCTGCATCCTTTGTCCAGTAAATCCACCGTCGCTCCTCTGCACACATCAAAACCATCTCAGTCTTGCCTCTCTAATTTTGTCTTCAATACACACAACCTGAGCTGACTCTATTTGTCACTCCCACTGTCTCCAAACTGTGGAGTGATGGGAGGTCTGGCTCTTCTCAAAGATTCAGGTCTATTGGCTCGGCTCACTTAGAGCTGGCTCTTATGCTCCCAGATGGATCTTCTTGTTGTATCACTCAGAGCTATCTATTTTAGCCTAAATGAGCCATTATGAATGGTTTGTGTTTTGTAAGCATTTTTTTTAATATTCAGCTTTTTCACAAAAGCTTTTTTTTTGCATTTTTTTTTCATTACAAAAAATCCACAGTTACTACTGTTTAGCATTTTGATCAAAACTTTAAATGAACAACTGAACACAGAAGCAAAGCGAACAAATCAATTCACCGCCTGCAGTAAAAGCCGGCTGGCCTGTATCATTACACTCGCTGTCTGCCCCCCTTTCTTCTTTCACATAATGGTATGATCCTGTCTGTGTTTGCATGTGATTGGTCGCATGCTGTGGCCATCAAAATAAAGCCCCGCCCCTGCCTACATGGATCCTCAGCAGAGCTGAGCGGGAGCGGCTGAAGATTCGGCTCTTCTGGTCTGCTACAAAGAATCGGCTCGTTCGCCAACGACACATCACTCATGAAAACCATACATCACAGCAGGTCTCACTACCCTCTAGTAAACCGTTCCTTTTACTCTTGCTGCTCTATGGGTGACAAATCACCCCTGATACTCCACCCTGCCTGCACTCTCCCTTCACCTGACCCAGGTATTTAAACTCGTCTACCTTTAGTATCTGTGCTCTTTGCATAGCACCGTTCCACTTGTCCCCCCCCCCATTCACCCACATGTATTCTGTCTTGCTTCCACTGACCTTCATTCCTCTCATACCTCCACCTCCTCTATACTCTCATTACAGAACACAGTGTCATCTGCATCATAGTTCACAGAGACTCCTGACCTCATCTGTCAGTCTGTCCGTCTGTCCATCACCTTTGCAAACAATAAGGGGCTCAGAGCAGATCCCTGATGTGATCCCACCCCCACCTCGATCCCATCTGTTACTCCTACCACAAACCTCACTGCTGTCCTCATCCATGTCCTGCACCACCCTCACATACTCCTCTGCCACTCCTGACTTCCTCTTGCAGTGCCACAGGTCCTCTCTCGGCACGTGATCATCTGCTTTCTCTGGATCCACAACTGATGAAATTATTTAACTATTTTCCTTTAGTTTTGTGCTAATATTACAGATTACCTTTGAGCAGAGGCGGGAAGTAACCAAGTACAAATACTTTGTTACTGTACTTAACAAACTGAGGTATGCTGACTTTCAGAATTGAAGGATTGTATAAAATACTGCAGTTTAGTGCAGGATAAACAGGTCAGCCTGCTGTACTGTATTTACAGTAAAGCTCTGTGTTGCATGCTCAGCTAGTTACAGGTTACATCAGTGTCTGAATTAAAGCTGCTGATGCTGAGATTCATTCACTGAGTCCAACATGTCTACAGCCTGTATGCTGTCAGTGTAGGGATGGAGATCAGCTCAGACAGCTGTGAAACACTGGGTTACATCTCTGTGAGTTCAGCTCATCCACACAGAGCAGTAAACCTCAGAGCAGCAGCAGCAGGTCAGCTGATCACAGCCTGCACACCAACATCATTTACTGCAGCTCACAATACAAAGCTGTGGTTCTTCTCCCCATGCAGAGCCGCTACAGCTGATCTTAGGGTTCCTCCACCTTCTGAGTCCCACTGGAGCCCCTGAGTATCCTCATGTTGGTGTTTAGGTGGAGGCACAGCCACCCTCTACTATGGAGGACACAGAGACTGGAGCTGAGTTTAAATTCCCTTTCACAGTTTGTGTCCTACAGAACAGATTGAAGCTGAGTGCATTCATTAGGATTAAAGTTTAGATTGGAATAACGTTTCTATTCTCATGGATTATTTTAGATTATTACAATAATATATAATGAGCTTCAGTCAGCTTTACAGAACAATAGCAGGTAGAAACGTCCTCCAAAGAGCTACTTTTACTTTCTTACTCTGAGTACATTTCAGAGCCTGTACTTTTTTACTTTTACTTAAGTAAAGAAGTTGAACCAGTACTTCGACTTTTACCAAAAGATTTTTTCAATACAAGTACTTGTACTTCTACTTAAGTACAGAATGTCAGTACTTTTGCCACCTCTGCCTTTGAGTACTCTTGATAAAAGCCTGTAGGTCTGCACTTCAGTAGCAACTAGATGGTTTAATTTCTAATTTATTGTAACGACACACAGAAATAAAATTATTAAAATAATGTCACCGTTTACATTTTTCTGGATATCTTACTAACAAGCCGTATTAAGTGAGAGCTTCATGACTGAGAGGAAGCCCCAGACTGCACTTGTGTTCTTGGATAGACATCCATGTTTCCTCCGTGTGTTGTTAGTTTAAGTCAAGCTACCACACGATACCGGAACTCCGCGAGATCCTTCAAAATTAAAGCTGTTGAGACCTAAAATAAAGAACAAAACAAAAACAAAAACAGCTTATTAGTAAACTCGGCAGATGACTCATTGTTATCGCTTTATGTTAGATCTGAACCTAACACTAATAGGTAAAACTGAATTGCCAGTTTAATGCCACCGTCTTCGTCAACAGGATTTAGTTAGATATGTAGCTAACGTTAACCGGACACAAATTGTGAAGTGATAGCATCACAGTAGCTAACTTGATAATTGCTATCTTGACGATAAGGAAGTTTATCTTCACGTTTCCGGATTAAATCACAATTTATTTAATTCGGGGGTATGTTCATAATCTCATTAGCTATTTCTGCTATCGGCATGTACCTCTTGAGGTGAGGTTGTATTTTAATAACGTGTTTTGTTAGCCATTTCTCAGCGCAGCGTTAGCTAACGTTGCCTTGCTGCATATAGCTAGCACACTGGATATTGTTGTGTGATTGCTAGCTAAGTCGTACTTTATCAGGGAAATGACAGAGCTATCACTCGGTAAAAGAACGAGTGATATGTAAAGGTATCTGCTTGCAAGTAACTCCGAGTGGCTTCTGAATGTAACAACCTAACTATGCTATCGCATGTGTCAAGTGACCATAGCATCCTCCATTGTTCATTCACTCTCCCAGGGCTGACAGTCTAATGCTATGCCCGAGTTGTTTCCCTGTTTACCGTGAAAGCTGGGTATGTAACTACGTTACAACTTAAATGTTAATATTCATTAATTTATCAGCTTATTAACTGATCAACTAACTGGACCTCCAGAGGTGGCCATTGCTCTGTTAAGCCTGCAGGAGAATATCAGATTATGAATACTACTGTCCTGACCTTGCCCCATGTCAGTCGCTTTTGTTTAGTCCTTAAGCTTACATCTTACATCAGAGACACAAGACCCGATTTACCGTCCACACTTTGTTGTTAATCAGACTGTGGAGCCTCCTCTCAGACACCCGGAGGAGCTGAAGCACAGCTGAGCCTTGAAAGCAGCTGGATACCTGCTGACACTGTGTGTGGAGAATGTCTTCACCAATATACTACAACCAAGACAGTGTCACACGCTTCAAGAAAAGAAAGGCTCGTTTCTCTTTCAGTGAAGTCCACATACTGCTGGATGAAGTGAGGAAGCACCGTATGGTTGTTGTGGGTATGTGTTGGCTTATTGGCTGCTCACAGCATTTGGGACTTTTTTAAAAATTGCACCTCTGCGTTATTGATTATGTCCTGAGGTTTTGTTTCTGGTTTCCTGGGAATGGATAAGTGATTGTGCAGTAAAAACACATAAACAAAGGGAAGTAGTAGTGGAATTGTTTAAGTGTGCAAGAAATGAGAGGGAATTAATGAATTATAACTTATTACTTGGACATGATTTTAAAATTGATTTGTGTTTCTGTCCCAAAGGCAAATTCAATCGTGGTGTGCCAACAGACATGAAAAAGCGCACATGGGCAGAGATTACTGCACGGGTCAATGAGATCGGGGAGTGCCAGCGTGAGGTCATAGAAGTCATCAAGAAGTGGTCTGACCTGAAGTGTGACACAAAGCGGAAAGTGGCTGCTATGCGGTCAGGGACAGTGCCCAACAGAGGGCTCAACTCGCGCCTTTCCCGGGACCTTAATCAGACAGAGAAAATAGTCCTTCAGATTCTGGAGATGGACGAGGAAGAGCAGAGCACCGGTGACTTCGGCCCGCTGGGCGAAGACGACGATGTGCCAGAGGAGGAAGAAGAGTTGGAAGAGGAAGATATGATTGGATTGCAGAGCTCTCCCAATGGCGGGTTGGACATGATGCCTATGCCCCCGCCTTCCTCATACAACATAAGCGGACTTGCGCAATCAGGTAGCAAAGAGGGTCACATATTGCCCTCATTTCAGTCTAAACATGAGGTCATTCTGCAAACTCACCTTATAAATTATTGTGTGCAACATCTTTGTTCACATTCTTGCAGGTAATTAATTTTATGTGAACTGCTAATGTTGCAGGGGACTCGTCTCAGCCCGCTTTTGATGTGCAATATGAGGTACCTCCAGCAGAAGGTGAGTTGTCCACATTTTTTAAGGAATGGCTTTTTCTAAGTAATTTTAGTGCTAAGAAAACTGATGTGTTTTATTGTTCTCAGATACTGAAAATGCATTTGGAGACTCGGACGATGAACAAAGAGAAGATGTGCTAACTTCAACTCAGGCAGCAAAACCAAAAGACGATCACCAAGCCAACAACGGCACCCAGAAACAAGGACAGCCTCAGACGTCTGCCGGACTGTCGGCGTCAGCGGCCGCCGCTCTCCCCGTGCCAGGTCACCCCTCGCAGAACACGAGGGACAGCATGCTGCACAATGCGTCGCTGAGCCTTCAGGAGCAGCACGCCACCAACATCCTGCTGGAGACTGTTTCACGCTCCCTGGAGCTTCTGTCAGAGTCAGTGCAGCAGCTGGCAGAGACTCAGCAGGAGTTTGTGCGCGAGTCGCTGCAGCTCCAGCGGGAGACGGTGCAGGTGCTCAGAGACTTCACAGGTGGAGCCATCGCGCTCATGCATGATAAACTGAATGGACGGCCAGCATTATAACAGCAGTGACACGTGGAGACGAGGATATGTTGTCTCACTGACTTCATACATGGCCTTCAGGCGTCGGCTGTCTCTGAAGCTTGAAAAAAGGCGACTGGACTCCTTTTTGTTTCTTGCAAACTTCTCGGTTCTTTTGGACGTCACCCATGGTTCATTTTGTTTTTAATCAACAGATTTTCTGTGGTTTTATTTTAAAACTGTTGGTAGAATCATTGTATTGATGGAATTACTGTTTGTGTGGTTACATGAATTTGGATTGCAGAAATAACCAATATTAGCCATAAAGAAAGAACATGGAGGCTTTTTTTGCTACTGAAAGTGAGACTCCACCACATTGCATTTTCTATTAGGAAAACAGCTTGTTTAAAGCCTTTGAAAAGTTCTCAGAATGCATTTGTGTGTCTTTATGTTGTACTTTCCCCCTTGCATTATGTCTGGAGATTATCATGCGTACTGTAACGGTGAGTGGGTGTCTGCACTTGACCATTATATGGTCCTTATGTGTGAGAGTTATCTATGTGTGTTAGATACTTTGAAAATACAAGTAAGTATATTATTTGTGATTGATTTTGTTTTTTACATTACAAACATGAACACTTGAATATGAAAATTTCACTAAGTCCTTTTAAATATATAATAAACTCGTGTATTTCAAAGGTAAACATAAGTCATCTTCGCAGTGAGTCACTAACATGTCGGTGTGCGAGCAATACGTAACTGAACGAAGTAGATGTAACATAGACAT